>SWBL01000213.1:0-88385 GCA_024195585.1 Aureobasidium sp. EXF-3400 | reverse complement strand
AAAACGTACAGCAGCAGGGATTCCCACGTGGTCACCCACCGTAGTACTAATCTGCCGTTCAACTGCTTATGTATGGCAGAGCGGACGGGATGCCCAGTTCTAAGCTGACTGTGGCCGTACGTGGAAGATTTGTCAATACTTGCCATTATTCAGTCTTGTTTTTTTCGATCGTAACCTACACAGAACGTTCGATGGGACAATCTCCACGCAAATGGTTTCTACGCAGGCTGGCGACCTACCCCTAGATAGTAACTTTTGGATTCGAATTTTGATCTAGTTATGGCTATGAAGATGTCCTGAAAGTAAAGGCTCATCACAAGGCTCCTGTCCATGCATCCCAAACAAAGCCGTAAATTTAAGTTTGGCCGTACGCTAGACTGTCTACACGGGTAGGTTGAATTTCTTGCCTTGGAAGACCCTAGAGTGATGATTAGTGGCTTGACATCGACAAGATTGAGGTCAGGATAAGAGCTTACTTGGTGTAGTAGATGTAGAAGAAATCGGAGTACAGAATCGTCTGCACGAGACCTGCAATAACCGAAATGGGCTCAAAGTGGCCCTCGGTGATCCAACGGTAGATCCAGTTGGGAATGTACAGGGCTCTGTAAGCACCCAGGGCGAAGAGGTAGTGGGTGGTGATGGTCTCTGCCTCGCCTGTTCTCTGTAGCATGAACAATTGGGGGAGGATGGCGACAGCTTCTAGCCAGATCGAAAAGGCCCAAAGCATCTGTATTGTGTCAGCATCTTCCTTGTCCTCTTGTTTGACCCGACTGGTTCTTTCGTACCTCAGAAAACTCGTATTTGTAAGGGAATATGATGCCCAGAACGGCACTTCCTGCGACCAAGTATTGAACTCTGAAGGTATCGAGGTTGGGATCGTGGGTGGGCTTGTAATCGTTGAGCATCAGGTAGATGATATAGGCTGAGGTTCCAATAAAGACGAGCTTGAAAGTAGTGTTCCACAAGCTCCTGAAGGGGTCTGTCCAGAGAAGGTCTGCGAAAGTTGTCTTAGCATGCGATGCGCGTAGTGTTTGCGACGGACGGGCGTACCGAGGTATCGAGTAACGTAAACGACGAGATAGAGGAATTGCGACTTGAAAGAGATGCCTGATGCGCTCTGAAGACATAGTCAATATCAAGAGCCTGGTAACAACGACAAAGACGGTGGTAGGAACGTACGCTGGATGTCTTCATCTTGTGCAGCAGGATCAAGATGGAGAACAGATGCGACAAGTCGCCTGAGTACA
This sequence comes from Aureobasidium sp. EXF-3400, assembly GCA_024195585.1. Lineage (NCBI taxonomy): Eukaryota > Fungi > Ascomycota > Dothideomycetes > Dothideales > Saccotheciaceae > Aureobasidium > Aureobasidium sp. EXF-3400. Next base: position 87,138 of record SWBL01000213.1, on the reverse strand, counting down.
CTCATTAGCATATCGCATTGGGAAGCGGCTCTGAAGTATGGTAAACCTACCCAGAATACGAAAGATATTCATCATTGCTGTGACCAAGATAGGCTTGTGATAGTAGGTTTAGAGAGAGGTCGCCTCGGGGCTGTGAGCGCGCTGAGTGGGCGAGTGTGTGCGACACGATACGGAGGGGTTGACGACAAGAACAGTAAAGGAGGGAGATGGTGTTGAATATGCGTATCCGTAGACTTAATGACAGCTTTCACGCACGGACGCGCGTTTGGAGTGTCGCTCTTTCCCCCTTCCACGACGTTTCAGAAAGGAGCTCGACCTGACACAGCTGCTAGCCAACTGAAAACACCTCATCCACACAGTGACAATCTGACTCCAACCAACCATGAGATATACAGGGAGAGGCAACGATCAATTTGAGAGCTCCATGACTGCTCGACTTTTGCGCAATCCAGACATATGATTCACCTCTTGCTCATACCAATTGCCAGCTCTCCGCTGAACCCTTGCGTTGCCGCTTCCGCAAGTTGCCTGTATACACGCATACAACCTCACCATCAAACCCCATCCCTGTGATACGAATATTTGACTCATCACCGACATCTCGTAGCACGTATTCCATCGCATATGCTTTTCCGACTTGTCGTCCGTCAATCTCGATCACGAAGAAGCTAAAAGGCCCTGTGAGACTGCTGTAAGGTAGTCCATCATCATCTTCGGGACCCGCATTCCACACTTCGTTATTGGACTTCCAAGAGAGAAGTGAGGAAGTCTCTTCCAGTTCCACAAGGGTCGCATCCGAAATTGTGTAGTTCTTGGCTGCTTTGCTTCCTCGACGAACACAGATAGACATGATTTCTGCAACAAGTAAATTAATGGAACTCATCGTTCCGACATGTCCTTCGACTTGCAATGAGATCCCAGTGAGTGTATCTGCTTTATTGGCTCGAAGCTCTGTGGTAATCGTTTCTTGCTGTTCAGCAAAAGGAATATGTACGCCCAAGCCTTCGAGGTGGAGCCATACACTCACTGAAATGAGTATTTCTGGTCTGCGATATCTGATGCTTATCAGAAGGCCTTCTGACGCCGGTATGCTGAGCTTGAAGAGTTCCAGGACCCTGTGGGCGTACACGTTCTCGCCCGAGGCGCATATATATAAAGACAACCTCGAGGGAGACGACTCTACTTGATTGAATATGCCCTTCTGAATGCTAGTATGCACACTTGGTCGAGGTAGCACTGACTGGGATGTAAGGTTCGCTCGTACTTGGGTCTTTCCAGCGACGGGGCCTGAACTAGAAACCGCTTCAAATGCTTGCATGAAGTTGGTATAGAAGAAATCGTCAGAGCCAGCCGGAAAGTCTTGGGCATTGTTGAGTATAGGACTCTCTATGCACTCTTTGAGAGAATGTCGGCTCCTCGAGGCGCAGTCGCAGCGAAGTGTCTTTGGCAAAGCAGCTCCTGTCCACATAGCCTTATCGACAGCTCTAGAATCTGATAAGCAATTGAAATGCTCATATGGCCAAGCTGGACCAAATATTCCAGCGCTGAGCCCCAGTTCAGCTAATCTTGCGACACCCAGACCAGTACCGGTACCGCCTCCTACATCTTTGGGATATGTCTGTCGCTCTGAGCTCTGGGCCCAGACATCAATGCCGCAAAGGACGTTTACAGGATCAATATCATATTCCAAAGCAAGTGCTTTGGTGGCGGCAGCTGTCTCTGGGGTCCATACGTAGTTTGTCAGAATTGAACCAGCGGCTTTGGCAAACAAAATGTTTCGTTCAGTCAAAGCATTCTGGTAATCAATCCTATTCTTGCATGTCAATGAGTCGTAGAAGATTACGCATCCGTCATCGAATGAGGACCCCAATTGCTTCAGAAAGCCTATGAGCCTTGAGAGACTCCAATCGGCGATAGGAAAAGTCTTCTCGATGTTGATCAACCATCCGTCGAATCCGTAGAAACGAGCAATACGTGTCAGTTGGCTTGACAAGGTATACTCCCATCCCTGTGTCTTTGATGAAGTTCGCTGCAGTATCTTGGATATATCCGTTGATTGTGATTCTACGAGAAAGGTGCCGAGCACTTTGACTCCGTTGCGATGCAAAGTGTTCGTCCAGGATGGAGGGGGTATGCACACCAGCTTGAAGTGGTTCAGTTGTATATTATTCATCAGGAGCGATGATCACAAACCTTGTGTGAAAAGTATACAAAGGTATCGATGGCTTGCAGATACTCACAGCTGTATGACGGTCGAGCGGCCAGTGGACTATGGATGTCTTCGTAATCGTGGTAGCCGCCGGAAAAGTCATGTATAAGAGTAAGTCTAGCTCGGCCTTTGGCATTGGAGGTAGGTCTCAGAAGCAAAGGAGTGTTTGCTCGCTGAAAAGAGTATGTCTGTTCAGGTCGCCAATCGTCAATGTCCCGAAACGAGTCAAAGTAGGTGAAACCTTTGAGAACATCTTCTTTGCGACGGTTTTCGTCCTCTGGGTTGCGGTGGGGCTGTTTTGATGGCAGGTTGTCTCGCAAACCGTCTCTGATCGGACGCAGGATGTCCTTCCACCCCATGTTCACAAATATTGATCGATTAATTGCAATAAAATGCTTGGTCGATTCTCCTTCTTCCTGTCTCTTGTGCCAAGGCCTATTTCGCGTGTAGATGTAGTTCTAGACAGTGTCTTTGGAGAACAAGTAATCAAGTGTCAAAAGTATTCATCTTATGAATTTTCTTTGGATATGTCTTTGATATGTAAACATTTATGCATTCGTTGGTGAGAAGGAAGAAGAAGCGACTGGGTGGATCTTGGCGGGCGATTCAATGACGATGGTTCCGTCGCTAAATTCCCAGAGGCAGCTCTCCGATCGCCCCAGCACGACAAAACCACACAAGTCACTATCCTACCTTCAACCGGCCAACGACACAACACACTCTCCTTCTTCCATCGATCGCGTCTCTTTGCTTTAATACCCGTGCAGAAGTCGACCTTTCACTTTCACCCCCGCGCCTTACAGCGCTTTCCGCCCGCGTCACTCAACTCCGACCTTCCCTTCACTCACCGCGCCCTCTCCGTCACTCAATCTCCCCTCACCGCCGCGTCTTTCCTCGCGATGGCAGACTTGCAGGAGCTCTTTTCCCGTCTGAAGAGCCCGGCTGCTTCTTCTTCAACCGATCAGCAGCCACAGCATCCTTCAATCTGGGCACAACCTCAGTCTCCGCTATTCTCGCCTCAACACCATTCGGCTTCAGCAACCATGAGTCCTAGTCTCACACCTGCCCCAGGTGACTCAAAGTCCAACGATCTCTTGAACTTGCTTAAGTTCAACTCCAACCAGCTTGCCGCCAGCATGAGTCCTCTAGCCTCTCTGCAGAACATTGGTGCTCAGAACTCGTCTCCTCAGCTCCACCCTGCACAGCAGCAGTCTCGCTCTGTCTCGGCACAAGATCTGGTCGCCTCCTTCCACCAAAAGCCATCAAACGCATCTTCTCTGCGTATCTCAATGCATTCGCCTCAGCCCGACCAAAAGTCGCAGCAGCCTTTGGGAGACGCTCAGAACTTCCTGCTCGGTCTCTTGAACCGTCCCAAGAACGGCGCCGCTGCCGAATCTTTGTCCCCAGCCATGCAGGCCGCTCAGATTCCCGATCCCGCCATCAGCGAGCCCACTCCCTCGGCCGACGTTGTTGATCCTCAAGACCCCTCTGTTCGCCTCTTCGGTAGCATCGGATCCCGCGAGACAACTCCTTTCGAAGGCCCTTCCCAAGCAAAGAAGCCCGTCTTCACCTACGTCAACCCCTTCGAGCAGATGACTGCTTCGTCACCCAAGCCCGCTTCCAAGGCCGAGCGCCCCAAGCACCAACGCGATGTCTCTCAACCTGAAGACACCGACAACGGTCCTCCCAACCCAAAGAACCGCAAGATCACCTCTTCCCTTCCCTCACCAACTCCTTCTCCTCGTCCCACCCAGCCTTCGGCCGATGCTCACCAAAGCGTGTCCGAGGCCCTCAGCGGTGTTGGCGAGAAGGTCGACAAGCAAGTTGAAAAAGCACTTGCTCAAGCCGACGGTGCCTTGTCTTCAGCCTCGAAAGAGCAGACCAAGGCCCCCGAGGAGGTTGCCGACAGCTGGGAGAGCGCCGACGCCGATGAATCCGGCAAGGACAGCAAGGACTACGCGGTTCGCGTCTACAACTTCCCCATGAGACCTTTTGTCTCCATCACCATCAACAAGGACAGCCAGGCTACTGCCATGCGTCCCGACTCGCTCATGGACATCGCTCGCCTGAAGAAGGAATTCGAGCAGATTGACCGCGCGCTTGTCACTGCTTCGCCCAACCACATTGTGTATGCCATGTCTAAGAGTGGCGGTTTCCGTGTGATCCGTCAGGACTCTGGCAAGGACAAGCAAGTCTTCCGCTCCACCGCCGAGCGTGTTTTCAACGTTCAGATTTGCACTGCCAGCGGTGCTCACGAGGACATTGAGACAGTCCTCGCAACCGGAGTTAACGGCTCTGTTTTCTGGACCAGCATCAACAAGGTCGAGGGCGATTCGTTTGACGACTTGGACCTTGAGTCGCAGGGCTTTGTGCTGCCTCCTGTGCCTGTTCAAGACGACAACACTTCCGGCAGCCCTGTTAAGACCAGAGCTAAGATGAGCTCGCGCAATGCAGACTTCTTCGCCATCTCCAGAGGCAAATCCATCTACATCATCTCGCCTTTCGTGGCCCGCCAGAACCAGTACACCGACAAGAAGACTCGTGTAGTCGACAACGACAAGTACCTGCAAGAGCGTTGCTTGAAGATTTCGACTGGCAAGGCCGGTAAGGACTTTGCATTCAGCGGCGACGACAGCCTGTTGGCATCACTGGACAAGAGCGGACGCATCAAGTTCTGGGATATCCGCGACATGGCACAACAGGCCCGCGAAACGACTCCTTCTGGCAAGCGCCCTGCTCTTGAGCGCAAGGATCCTCTGCTTACTCTGACCACGACTCTTCCTGCTGAGAAGGCCACTCCTTCGTCCATCATGTTCGTTGACAAGGAGAGGCCATGCGTTAAGGCCGTTGCTCTCCGCTACTTGCTTGTTGGCTTGAAGCAAAACCACATTCTTCAGCTCTGGGATCTTGGTCTCAACAAGCCGGTTCAGGAGCTCTACTTCCCCCACGACAAGGACTCTGATGCCATCTGCAGCATCTCCTACCACCCCAAGACCGGTATCATCGCCCTTGGCCACCCTACCCGTAACTCGATTTACTTCATCCATCTGTCGGCTCCTCGCTACAACATTCCTAGCATGGACCAGGCCAGGTACACCACCATGCTTGCCGAGCAGGACCCCAATCTGCCTCGCCCCGAGTCAACTGCTATCATGAGCGGTATTCGCGAGCTGTCTTTCGCTTCCAAGGGTCAACTTCGCAGTGTAGACATGCTTCACACCCCTGTCGCCTCTGAGGCATCCAGCGATGTCCTCTTCGAGCTTTATGCTATGCACTCCAAGGGTGTCACTTGCATGAACATCAAACATGAGGACTTGGGCTGGAGCCGTGACAACAAGGTCCTCCACCCTGTTGATGCCGAAGAATCTGGTCTTATCTCGGTTACTAGCATCTCTCCCAATGCAGCTACCGCAGAGGCACCTGCCAAATCGGCCAAGGCCGCCGCACCTCCTTCTCCCCAGAAGTCCGAGCCTGTTAAGCCTGCCGCACCTGCTACAAAGCCTGCTGCCAAGCAGGAGCCTGTTGCCAACGGTACTCCCAAGGTCGAGAAGTCGAAGAAGGCCGTTCCGGAACAGAGCACCGCCGAGGCTGCAACCAACCCTGCAATCCTCACTCCCGCCTCATACGCTCTGGCCGCCCGTCCCAAGGTTTCTGCTACCGAGGCTGCTCCTTCCGCTAAGGAGCCTACCGCTGCTGCCGCACCTTCGCCTGCACCTACCGAGAAGCCCACCAAGGCCGTTGGAACCGCCGCTCCCGTTGATGCCGAGGCTATCAACAAGGCTGTTAGCGATGTTCTGTCCAGAGAGATTGACTCGTTGTATCGTAGACTCGACGACGACAAGCGTATTCAAGACGCTGCTGCCGCCGCCAAGCAGGATGCTGTGCTCCGTCTTGTGTCCAGCACTTTGACCGACAACGTGGAGAAGACTCTCCACAAGATCATCGCCACCAACATCACCAGCAGCGTTGTTCCTGCTATTGTCGAGACCAGTTCGACTCTGTTGAATGCGCAGCTTGCTTCCGCCGTCTCTCAGCATGTTACTAAGATCGTGCCTGGCGAGCTCAAGGCTTCTTTGACCCCTGCCATCGCAGTCGCCTTGCAGGATAAGGAACTCCAGCGTGTCATCTCTGAGCAGACCGCCTCCAAGCTTGCACCTCAAATCGAGCAGTCTTTCGCTGCCGTCTTGCGCAACTCGATTGTTCCTAACTTCACAACCCTCGCCCAGACCTCGACCAAGAAGGCAGTTGCCGATGTCGAGCGCCGCTTCACCGAGCAGCTCCGTGATGCTGAGGTACAGCGCCAGAAGGACAACGCTAAGATCGAGCAACTCTCGGACCTGGTTCTTGGACTCTCAAAGACAATTCACGAGATGGCCGCTGGTCAATCAGCCTTCCAAGAGCAGATTCTCAAGCTCCAGCGTCAGATCGCCGGTGATAACTCGGCACGTTCCGCTGTCTCCACCGAAGCTGATGTCGTGCCTTCGATCGAAGACCCCGAGTTGGAAGGCATAACAGCCCTGATGACCCAGGGTAGATACGAGGAGGGAACCATCCAGTGGCTTCAGTCTGAACGCCAGGGCGAACTCTTCGACAAGCTCTTTGTCCGCATCAACCCTCAGTACCTGCAGAGACTCAGCCCCCTGGTGTCGCTGTCTGTATCGGCTGCTTTGACATCGTCGTTCGAGCAGCACGTTGACGAGCGTCTCTCTTGGCTCAGCACCGTCTTGTCGACCATCAACCTCGGCGATCCTGAGATCAGAGAGGTAGCACCCAAGATCATGGACGTTCTCCAGCAGCGCATGCAGGGAGCATACATGTCGATTGCCGAGAGCAACGTCCAGGATCCTGCTTTGCGCGTTGTCTCTACTCTGTCTCGCCAGATCAACGAGATCAAGAACCAGAGCCAGAGCTTCATTCGCTGAGCATGATCTCCTAGCAGTTCTCTGATGAACTTGTAAAAACAACAACACAGAAGGATCGGAGCTGAAACATGCCCGAGTCCTTTGCTTCAGCACGTCTTCAGAACGATGCGTTTACGGTCAAGATCTGATGACTTGACGGGTGACGATATTCTGGCTAAGCGGAAGCTCATTGTGCACAGCGGCCACGCGGCACACAAGGAATGTGCATGAGGCTTGATGGTTTGGAAGCCGCAGTAGAAGAAGTGACAGTGAGCATAGCCTAGTTCACACCCAGAAGAGGAAAGCAGTAGACAGATGAAGCTGCTTCGATAATTAAAGCAATGGAACGAAATTCATGTTAATCTTCATACTTTCTGAGCCTCGTGCAAAAAGTGACCAATCTATTATCAAGTGATGCTAAAGTACGTGTTGACAGTTGATGATGCGTGAGGCTCTGTCAGACAGTGGGGAAAGCACATGTCAAAACACTCCATCTTTTGAACAATCCAAACACCGAAACAAAACAGTAACCACAACCGCAAACATGCTGTCGCTACCATTGCTGGCGCCTCAAAATGTAAGATTAAGCATCTACAAATGCAAAGAACACACACTAACATACCACAGGAATACTCCTTCTTCCTCTCCCCCCACCTACGCCCACCTTCCTCCGACCCTCACAACACCTCCTCAGACAACAACGCAGCCCAACAATCCCGCCGCCTTACCCAACAGACCTCAGCACCAACCCGACAATCCCTCGCCCAACTCCTCGCCGACGAACAAGCAATCTCCCACCGCAAACACAATATCCGCCGTTTTGGAGCCGGCTGGATAAAGCCTCCCGGCGTAGCAAAAACATTACAAGCTGAAACTGAAGAAAAAGCAGAGAGAGAAGAACAGGAGGCATTACAGAGGAGAGAGCAAATGATGATGGATATGCAAGCCCAACAGGAAGCTGAGGAAGCGAGGAATAGAGCTGTGGAAGCCGAGGCTGAAGCAGAGCAAGAGGAAGGGCAAGAGGTGGATTTAGATGAGGAAATTCCCGATGCTGAGGAAGAGGAAGAGGACGAAGACGAAGATATCACTGATTCCGACGAAGAAGAGGAGGAAGGAGAACAGAGTGAATTGCACTCAGAGTTGCAGTCACATCTACAACACAGCGAAATTCCTGTTGCGGAGGATATTACATTTAACGAGGAGAGTATGTTTGCGGATACGAGTATTGCTGCTTTGGATGAAGAAAGCAGGGAACAGGAGAGGTATCGTCATTTGCAGGAGGCGGAGTTGACGGGTGTGGCTCAAGATGAGTTTGATTTGGGTATTGAGAGGGATTTGGATGATAGTGTGCCTGAGGCTGGCAGTTATCAACACACTGATAGCGAGCTGGAGGACTCGGACGAAGAAAGTGATGAAGAGGAAGAGCAAAGTGGATTGGAACAACAAGAAGAGGACCAAAGCGAGATGGTCGGAGCAGTCATGCAACGCAGTCGCAGCAGCCTGTTGAGCAGAGACGTGAGTTCATTACTCGACAGCTCCTTTGTCACCAGCAGTCCTGCACCCATCGGCCGTCTGAGATCCGCCGGTCACAGAGCAAACCAGAGATGATTGCGCTCCTTTGCTTTCATGAACACTTGCTTTGCATTCCTCTTTACTCGTTACAGCGAAGATACCCATTATCATATTACAGTTCTTTCCGTCCTTCGTAACTCTTTGCTTTCGAATCCATCTTCATCGCTTTCTGTACAGTAGGGTGGAAGAAGAAACCCGACCAGAAAACGCCATCGCTAAACAACCAAGAAACCCGATTCATGTACAACCGACTTGCGCGTATGTTGTCCTCATCAGAACAACCAGACATACCAGAACAAAGCAATGACAAAGGCAAAGAAGAGCAGCCACACCTTCCAACCCACACCCGTACTCTGTGCCATACGCAACATACGATTCATCGTACCCTTGAGTTTATTACTCGTATTCGAGAACTGATCATTCATCTTTTCCGCCAGTGCAGTCGAATCGCGGATCTCGTCGCCAATGCGCAGGGTAAGCTAAACCACCGCTTGTCAGCACTGTTTCCTCAGACACATGCTCTCCAGCAAACAGAGGTGTAGAAACTCACATCCTTCAACATGCCAACTTTCTTACTCATCTCCGATACTTGCTCATCATTCTGCGACTCCAACTCGCTAAGCACAGCATCACTATAAGCACCGCGTTTATCAGGTGTTGCTGTGCGGAAAGTGGCTGAGTTTGCTCTTTCTGTGCTGCTGCCGGGGTATGCGCCGAATGTGTTGTTGGAGGATGAGGAGGGGATGCTGTAGCCGTTGCTTGCGGTATATGGGTTTGGTGATGTGGAGGTTGGGCGCGAGCGTTGGTCGTAGCCTGAGAAGAGGGAGGAGCGGTTGGTGTCGCGTTGGTGGAATCTAAGTGGGCCATTAGTTTTGAGGGTAGTTGCTGAGTGGGAGAGTGGGCGGTACCTGGACGCCATTGTGGATCAAGGTATAGAGGTGTGTGCGATGGAAAAGAACTATTGTGCCATAGAAGTTGATGTGTTGGTGATGAGGGAAGTCCAGTTGGTGGGAGAGACGTTGCTTCTTTCGTTTGTGGTGCGGTCGCTCTTTCAATTCTAGTGGTTATTGCGACTTGTCTGCTCGGTGACGTTGATCTTGATCGTTGCTGCCTTTGATTCTGAACCGGAGTCTCTTGGTCGAGTAGAGATTGTTATTGGCTACTAAAGAGATTATGCTTCATAAGCTGCTGTAGCTCAGTGGTAGAGCGTGGGATTGCAGTTTCTGCAATCATCCTAAGGTCCGTTGTTCGACCCAGCGTAGCAGCTTCCTTTTTGCCAAATGCTCAACCTGAACAAAGAAACCGTTTGGCATCTTTCTCTTCTTGGCAGCGAAACCGACGGCAACAAAGCAGATCGCTGCCATGGAAAAATGACCAATCCGTCGATTGCTGCTTCCCTCGAGTCACAGATATGTCTGAGACCGAAGTCTAGGCTTTGGACAAAATGAAGCATCAAACTTCAGCCCCCCTTTCACGATCATGGCTCAACGATGTATACTAATGCAGATGCAAGGGGCAAAAGACAAAGCTGCTACGCTGGGTCGAACAACGGACCTTAGGATGACTGCAGAAACTGCAATCCCACGCTCTACCACTGAGCTACAGCAGCGATGACTTTTGGCACGATTTTGTTGACAACATGTTTGTGTGGACGGAAACCAACCCTGTCCTAGGTAACCTCAAGGTAAACAGTCAGTATTGAACAATAGGTATAGCATCGATTCAGATACAGCTAGCATGAAGCAACCAATCAGATTAGCGCCAGTTTTCCACCCATTCATAACCCACCGTGGTATCTCAGCAATTTGAACCCCCATGATCCTCCTCGTACGCCGTATGAAGCAAAGTGCAAACCAAAACAAAACTACCAAGCATATCCATCCTCGTTGACTTCTGCACCTTCTGTCCATTCTTCGTCACCACTCGCTTCAGAGTCCAGGAAATGGGACTCGTTGAACTGCTCTTCACGGGGTCGCTGATTGTCGATTCGAACATCCACGACAGTGCAGAGTCCTTGGATAAAGCGTTCGGGAGTGTTTCGCCATTGTTCGCCCTCTTTGTTGTTATCATCAGAGGCGACTGAGATGGCATCAGAGTCCCTGCGACCACGCTTGCGACGACCACGGGCCTTGCGTTCGGCTGGCGGAGCGGGAGGTGGTGGTTGAACAGGTGGTTTGACAACACGTCTAGCACGGCGTTTGGCTAAAGGCTCGTCGTCTGAAGCTTGGGAAGTCTGAGAGGCTAATGAGGGCTTCCGCACAACAATCTCGACGTGGCTCAGCGTGCGACGTGATTCGGCTGCGATCTTGGCAGCCTGTACGTCTTTCCACTGTCTGAATGCCTTGAGCGAGGCAAGTTTTACGTCAGGGTCTTGTGGGTACCGTTGATAGACGCGACGTAGACGCTCAATCCACTGGTCTCTGAACGCTGCTCTGTCTCGCCAGGAGATGTTAATATGAGCTTGCAGGACCAATCTCCTCAGGTTCGGTAGGGCCTCGGCTGATTCGACCAGCGAACGGAAGAGATTTTGTGCAGCGTTCGCTCCCCTAGAAAGATATCAGCATGAGCTCACATGTGATTAGACTTTCGTACTTACCACTTCTGCAGATGAACCAGCTCTAAGGTTTGGAGGCTAGAAGGCCAAGTCGGGATTTCGTCCTCCAGCAACAGGTTTTCATACTTCGGTTCTCCAAAATGGCGGAAATGGTTCTCTCGATGATCGTAGAGGTCCATCTTCAATGACTTGAGGTTTGGACAGGTTGTGCGCAGGCCTGTGAAGAACGCAAGGTCGAGGAACGGGTTGTGATCAAGCACCAACTTCTCTATGCTGTGGGTCGTTTGTCAGAGATGGCTTCTGAGAGCGCAGGATTCAGTGGTAACATACGAATGGCCGTGACTGTCCAAGAAACTGCTCAGCGAGTCAGAATCGAGAGGCATACAATTGATAAACTTGACAGTCTTGAGAGTGCGTGGTAGTTGAAGTAACATATGTTCAGATAGACGATCACAACTTTCGAAAGATAGCGTTTCCAGGTTGGGTAAGTCAGCGAAGACATTACAAAAGGCAAGTTCGGCGGCAGCTTCTTCCTCGATATCGTGCGTTTCTGGTTTTATTGGAAGGTGTGAAATGGTCAGATGACGCAGGCTCTGGAAAGAAGGTCTCTGATGAACTTTGGCGATAAACTCGGTGAAACTATTCGATGTCAGTACCAATGCTTCATGCATATAACCTTGATGCATGTACCTTTCCAATTCTGTTTTGCCGTCTTCACGCTCCACGAAATGTGTGTTCCACCTCCAGCACTCGAGGTGATTATTGTTCCTGTCGAGCGCTTCGAAGAGTTCGGAAGCATACTTCCATCGAGGGAATCGGCCTTCGTACTCGTATGGTGGTTCGTCCAACTGATGCGAGATGATCAACGAGGAAAGTCTTGGCAGTTTCGATATGGTTTCGGCGAAAGACAACGAAGAGACTCTAGCGAAAGATTCCAAGTTGCGAGCAGATACTTCTATGCTGGTGACTTTCATGTTGTACGAGTACAAGTGCTGATCGTTGGGTTGCTTGATGATAGTAGAGAAATCTTCCAACCATCTTGCTGCCAGAAGGGTTGGCGCTCTGTAGAAAGCCGTCAAGGCCGGTTCTGAAAAGGCTCGACAGACCTTTCGAGCCGTTCTCATAATCCATGTGTTCGGATGGTTGACTCTTCTGCTTGCGACGCCGCCTGTTTCGTGCTCGAGTTCGGCAGCAAAAGCATAACTGAATATCTGCAGCAGGATATCATATGGCAGGGTGTTCCACTTAGGTATTACCCCATCACTTGGAATCGAAGGTACCACAGTTGTGACTTGTTTCGTCGGTTTAGAAGCATGTTTAATCTTCCGCTTGGGTGGCGATTTTTTGTGACCAGGTTTTTTCGTGACTGAACGGGTTTCTCTTGGAGACGGCTTGCCGGTCTGTCTATTCACTGTTTTTGGTCGTTTCTGCTGAGGTTCTGGAGATTGAAGATGCTCGCTGGCGGAATCCTGAGCATCGGCAATGGCGAAGTCGTCATCCGTATCCGGGTCCATGTACAAACTTCTCTTTCGGGTTATGGCCTGACGAGCCGAACGGCGCTTCGAGGCTTCGGACTCCATGCTGAGCCTACTATTTTATCTTGTCATCTAACAGCTTGGAACAATAAAGGACTTGTGTTCTTTGATGATATTTTCGAGAGTTCGTGGTTCACAGGGCTGCATCTTTCGAGACCCTGTCCGGCCGGCAATCGAGTGGTCCAAGCGCGCATCCTCGTCATCGGTCCTGCAGGGTTCAATGCTTGAAGCTTCACTCAGTCCACTCAAGTGAGCCCTCAAACCACCTCATAACCGTGGTTACACGAAATGGTGTGGTTGCACTTACGATCACTATTCTGCTGAGATATCTCCATTAAGTTTGAGTTTATGTGAAAGTTTGTCACTCGTTCACACTTCCAACATCATGCCATATTACGCTGCTTGATACCACCTCCCATGACAAGCGCCGATGGAATGTAGGCCAAGGCTGATGAATGGAGTGGCGGTTGCAAACATGAAACGACGTTTTGGAGTAGGTGATAAGAACCAGTTGATTCGAGATTGTTTTTCTCTCGGAGGGTAACATAAAAAGTAAAGATCCAGCCTACCAGCTTTCCCCTTCCAACGCCATTTACAAACAATGGGAATAGCTCAACGGCATACACACATGAATAGCATCAAAGAGACAGGGGCAACACTAGGCCCTGCCCGTAGCAACACCAGTACTAGGTTGTTCGTTGTTCCAGCTCAAGTAGGTGTGGTCACCGAGTTTTCTGGTCGGCAGTCAGTATACAAGCACAACAGAAACATATAGAGAAAGAACGTACCTTGGTCTGATGAGGTGAGTCGCAGTGAACAGAGCACCCAGAACAATACAGACACCGGCAACCACAATGTATGCAATGCCGAGGAAGGGGTTGCGACCACCCATGATGGTGCGGGTACTCAGGAGGATGGATTTGGTGCCGCCGTAGATGGTGACGGGGAAGTCTACCAGATGTGGTCAGCAAGCAGTGAAACACAGCAGAGCAGGATTACTCACAATCGTAAATCTCCATCTCATATTGACCACTGCGCATGGTGGCAGTGTCGTTACGCAGAGCCAGTTTGCTGAAGGCGGGCAGACCGGCAGTACGCATCCATACTTGTAACTCTTCCCAATCATGGACGTTTGGGATAGGGATAGTATCGTTGTACTCGGGATACATGACGCGCCAGTTTGGTGGAGGGCTGACCTGGTCGACAGTGTAGACAGTCTGCTTGTATAAGTCGCGGTCGCTTGCCCATGCGATGCCCTTGTTGGTCATGGTGTAGTTGACAGGGTCGGCATCGTCACGGCCGTTCAACAGGCGTGGGGTGACGAAGCTGTCGTTGAAAAGCGAGTTTGCAATCAGGCCGCAAGGATAGTAGGCCTTGCCCGAAGCGTCGAGTTGGAGAGGGTCGCAATCGCTGCCATCGATGGTGGTGTTATCAACAAAGTTGCCCTTGAGCTGGTCGGAGCTGAGCGACTTGACGTAGCGACGGTGGTTTTGGTAGAAGTTTGTGAGTTGGTAGTAGAGAAGGACGGGGGCGGGCAGGTCGTCAGGGATCCAGAAGCGCAGCTGACACACCGGAGTGTCGATCTCGACAGCGCCGTTGTGGTATGGGATGGTCTGGTTGTAGGTACGCCATTGAGGAGCCTGCGAGGGAGTGGTGGCATTCTTGAAGTGGCTCGAAACCAGATCCGAAGGGATGGTGCTGAATGCGTCGGTGGCATCGCGTGTGCAGCGTTGGTACTCGATCGACAGCTCCTGAACCTGTGAGCTGGCCCAGAGCAACAGTCCTCCCAGCGGGGCAAAGATGACTCCGACGGCGAAGAACAAGGGTAGCACAGTCTTGGGTGTGAGGATGGGCTGCCAGGCCTTCAAGCGCTGCTGTCGGAAGGCCGTGTCTATGTTGTCATGGTCAATGGCTGTTCGCGCACTCGAGTCGATGCCTGTGTCGGGGTCGACTCACTGGGTGGCCTCCTGCTCTTTTCCTTCTTGCCATCCTGCCCTGTCTGGCCCTCCTGCGAATGTATCGAATCCGTATCCATTTGTGTTTGCGACGGAAGAGTCGGGAATGATGCAGAGGCAACAATAATTCACTTTAGCCTCCATATCCCACACTGAGGGTCGCGCGTCGCATCCGTCCTCCGTGCCCACTCGCTCCTCGGCCACTGTTTGAGCCGCTCCGCCGCCTCCTGTTTTATTTTTGGCTTTGGTCGTGACGCCTCGTTCTTCACGTGTCAATCTCCTCGTAGATTATCAATCATCTAGTCAATCATGTATTCAACTGTGAGCTGCATTGCTTCTGAGCTATCTAAAGTCCTTCGCCGAAAAAATCCTGTTGGTATCATAGTACCTGTAACGCCGTGTACTGCTGAGCAGAGTGATGGTCTTGAGAGAAGAAAGCCAAAACGCCATTGTCCCATGCCCTAGTAACCGCTCCCATATCATCCAGTTGCATAGACATTCGTAATTCCATAGAAATAAAAGAAATAAAGAAAGTCATAGGAGAAAGAGAAGGTAAGTCAAAATACGCAAAGTAAGAAGAGCTCAGAACCGAAAGAAGGAGTTGAGTAGAAAAAGAAGAGATTGTCAAGTCGACACCATAGGGTCGAAGATGGAGGGCCTCAATCAAAGGAATCGCTGCATGTGCTTCTCGTCAAGCCAGCCGACTTTATCGAAAGCTTTGTGCAGTCTGCTGGTCTTGTTGACGTCGATGCCCGTAATGCCATGTTCGTCTGCTCCTTTGCAAGCGAGCTGAGCGGCGTTGATGTTGAAAGACTGGCCCTTTCTCGCATACCCAAGACGGTTGGCAAAGAAGCGACGCTTGATGTAGATATAGTCCGAGGGGGTCAACACGAGCTTCGAGACAATGGGGATCTCCTTGGGGTGAAGGAGGTGGCAGTCTTCGTGGTTGGTTACATCTTGAGGCGTTGCCTTCCATTCGATGTTCGGGAAGTTCACCTGGTCGCTGTCCAAAGTCGATATGGGTGGGCAATAGTCATTGTAGATCGAGTAGTCGCGTGTGACTTTCTCAGCTGGTGCCTTCGCTTTGTTTGCATCGTTGGAGCGGCGTCTGAACTTCTTGCCAGGCATATCCAGGGGTGCCTCACGAGGCGAGACAGATAGCTTCAGAGGTGCCTTGGCGCCAGACACCTTTCTCGTGCGTTTTGGTGGAGGCATCTCGAGCCCACTATCGGCTCTACGCTTCTCCTGTTGAACTCTGCTTCCCAATGCAATGCCATGTCTTGCGGCAAAGATGGCGGCATCGGCTGGCGAAATCCGTTCCAGGTCAGCAAGAACGCCTGGAGGTGTTGCAATCGGGAAGACGGGCTGAGGCAAGATAGCTCTTACAGCCTCGAAGTGTTGCTGCCACTCCTGACGCATTGGTTCAACATATCTGTCGGGGTCAGCAGCCTGCCTTGCCCATATGTCGTTTCTTCCGTATCTTGGGGCGCTCGGCGAGATTGATCTTCTCATGTGTATATCGTAGGCAGTCTGTGTCTGCTTTGGCTTCCTACCAGGTGCGTATGATAACCTGGTGGAAGGACCACTCTTGAGACTGTTGAGAGCATTAGAGCCGCTCTGTACAGATCTGTGTTGGGAGCGAGGTTGTTGGACAGGTTCATACTGGACAACGGGCTCAATCGGAACAGGTCGAGGAAGGTCAGCAGGGCTGGGTTGTGATGAGCGGGCGAAGAGTTGCTGGTCTCGCTCAGATATAATAACAGGCTGAGTAGAGCGAACAGGACTCTCGAATAGGGATTGTGGTCTCGCAACCTCGTCAGAGGTCGCTGGTCGATCAGGGAACAGTTGATCATCTTGGGTTCTGTTGAACTTGTTCGGTGATGTCAAATGGGCATCGACAGGACTTCTGTAGTGTGCGACCGGCAGCTGCGGAGACGAGGATGGCGATGGCATCTGGTGGATAATACTGTTGATGGGTGGCAGAGTAATCATCTCTCTTTGCATTGATATCGCGACTTGTAGTTGTTTCAAGACTGGTGAAGATGGCTCATGAAATGTGTGATTGATTTCATCTGCGGGAGATGGATAGACGCTGGTGGCGGGTGCCTTGCCCTTGGCCATGTTGAGACCAGTCATATCTGAGGCCATTCTGTCTGTTTGGTTGGTCGTGGATTGTTGCATCTCCCTCAAGTAGGAATACTGTGAGTTGAACGCAGCCGAACCCATTGGCTTTGAATCAAAAGCCAATGTTCTGAGGATTGGATGGATGGAATAGCTGTCAGTTAGATTGAGAGAGATTCTGCGTCGAGAAGAAACAGAAGCAAGAGAAGGAATAGTGGCGAAGAGGTGAGTAGTTATGTCCTCGGAGCAAGAGGAGTTTAAATCCGACGCAATCGACTGCAGTTTAAGCTTCGCGCCTAAAAGTCGCTGCCTGCTGAGTCAATGGAACAAGGACTGGCTGACCAGTCTTATCAAGTCAATTGGAGGCAGTTCTGCACGCTAAGACAGCCAGTGGAAAAGCGATAGTTGAGATGCGCCCGGGGTTGATACGAAAGGGTTGCAAGGAGCAAGTCTTGTGAAGATATGGGGAAGGGGGGTGAATCCGAATGATATGTTCGGGTGAGACATGCAAGAACGAACAGGCAGCAGTACCTACCTAGGGTCTGCTGACGAATTGATGCGGCAAAGGAACAACGCGGAACATCGAAGCTGCTCGAATAAGAGAAGGCAAATGGCCGCCCAGCAGGGAGCAATTGGCCAACAACGAATGAGCGGGCGCGCTAGTTTACGAGTGCGATGCACCGAATCAAACCACCGCCCACCTAATTAGCTGTGGACTGTGAGGGCGCGCTCCTCCTGGCAGTCCGGTCCGTTGCTACAAGTTGCGGCGTAAAGCGTTGGTTGTGTTGTCGTGATTCCAAGTTTGAGTCATTCTCTTGCTTTCGGCTCGACTCCGCCTCCGGACCCTGCACCAAGCCCTTTCCGTCTGCGGCTCTGCGAGTCTCATTCACCGACGATGATGCCGCCATTGCTGTCGAACTCTCTCTCTCCCTATCGCAGGCCAACTCAACACGAAACCCCTCTCTTGCCGCTTGTTTTTATCCCCAAACATCACGCATTCTGAGACCATTTGGAGTCTCACGAACGCAAGGAATGGCGTCAACTGTATCAGCCTACTGATCCCGCCCATTGGGCAACAATCCGCTTAGAAAAGCATGGGGCTACAGCGCTCGGTCAGAGACGCACTCCACGCGATTGAGCGCACCGCCTCGGCGCCTCCTCTTCCTTTGCTCAATCGAGATTGGCCAAGAGGGGCAGATGTAGGCAAGCGCCTATGTACTATTTGTCCGCTTATCAGGCGGAGGGGACATCAGATTCATCATCAATCATGCATTCGCCCGAGCGGAATTCTGCCTGCGTTCGGCGAGACCAACATTGACCCCTCTTGAATCCTCGCCAAAGTAAGCAACCTCAATGCCTGAATCCGGATTATGTTCCTACTTCAGCTGGGGCCGTCAGCAATTCAATGCCTTATTCGAGGCTTTCAAGCATGGGTGTGCATAGAGCGAGTGATTACTTCATCGTCAATTGACCCTCCATTATCAACAGTTGGAGGGCCGACTGACCCGTGAGCTCATGCGCAATGGTATCATTCTTGAGAGCGAATCTGGCATGTGAAAGTCAAAGCGCTCTCGAATTGACTTTGGTATCTTTGGCATTTTGATGCATCAACGGCGCAGATGGTGGCGCACATCCCCCACGCCTGAAGGAAAGGTACCCCTCATCTCGCGGCCACCCACCTTCCGTTTCTTTTGTGAACGACGGTCACACGGCAGTCCACAGACTATTATCCTGTAAGTGGTGACCTTTTCGTTGATACGTACGTACTCAAAAGGTGCTTCTGTATCGACTTTAGCACAAAAGCGGTCCGCATCCACCAAGACAAGCAGTAAGCAAGGTATAATAGACGACCTGAATCCACCGCGATTCTGGCCGGGTCGATTGGCGATAGGCCAGACCCCTCAGCCGATGAACACATCTTCTGAAACAATCTCGTCCCGGTGGGTGCTCTCGTCCACGGGATCCCCAAGCAGGCTATCCAACCGATGCGTGACTTGCTCTATATTGTACTGCTTCGAGCGCAATCACGGTCCAGTCGTGATCATCTGCACGGTTCTTTGCAGCAGACAGCAGGGCCCAATGCAGGTCTTCGGCTCATGACTGCAGCAGATGCGAGTAATCCTCGGATAGCCGTGTTTTCGGTCATCCTAGGCATGGGCAGCGACAGCGAACGCCCTCAGGGTTGGAAAGAAGCAAACCACAACTTGCAACCTAGCAGTCGACCTTGTCTAATCTCGTGATTCTGTCGAGGCACAAGGAAACAATTGTTACATTCTCCCAATTGACATGTCGTCCTGTCGCTGCAGATCATGCAGATCCGGTGGATGCCCTGCGCCGGGCGGGCCGCATACTTTTATCGTGGACCTCGTGTGCATGTACAGCGAGCGAGCCACACTTCTGTGGCATGTGGTTATCTCGCCTGTCATCTGAACAATACTCGGCTACATGCTAACCTTGTATCGCTTTGCCCAGCCGATAGCAATGTGTAAGCTCAGTGTAGCTTGTTACCGAGCTATAATATCGTACGTAGTCTGAGGTGACCGGTTGCTAACCTGCTTTTCTGCCAGATGACCTGTTCGCGATTTCATATCAACGCAGAAGCAATCTACGATGGACCGGGACGGTTGATCTCGTTAGTGATATCGATGATCCTCATGACGAAGGCAACTGAGCCACCGGAGCAACCATCTTGTAGAATATGTCTGCTGTTGTCATCAATGTTCTTGGCTGTATGGATCTTCTGACCTTGCAGACGTCTATGAGCCTCTTCAGATAACTCAGATAACATCATCTGCTGACATCTGCCCATTCTGACCAGCTTCGTCATTGTATGTAGCATGGCAATGCTGTAGAAGCTCGATTTCAATCAAGTTAAATGTGCTGAGGGGGCAACCCTGCTCTTGGACCAAATCATCCCGTCGTCCACGACAACATCTCGAATATGCATCGCTATAGATGTATTCTGATCATTGGATGTACAGCTGTGTTCAACGTAGCATATGTTCATTAATAAGTGGTGAATTGACATCGAGTGACCAATTTCAAGGGAACCCGACTTGATCAACCACAACTCCAATAAACTGAGCATTACTCTTCTCTCAAACAGCAAACCAACGGCAGCGATATCATCAAAACACTTCACCACAGTGACCAAAGTCACCAAGGACAACATGACTCTACCACAATCGCGCGCCTTCATAACGTCCCTAATCAGATCTCTAAACACATCGTCAACGGAAACCACACCACCAACCAACAACCCCCTCAAACAAGCGTCTCCAGCAGATCGATCAGTGCTATTAACCTTGCACGTCCTATACCCAAACGAATTACTCTCAGCTCTGGATCTTCTAGATCGCGACCTAGTCACTCGAACAATCCCACTATCCGAGCCACAAGTTCCGCCACCTGTATCAGAACCAGAACAACCCAAGAGGCAACCCCAAGATACAGAGATGGAGGAAGATACCTCTACCACTCCAACAGACCAAACCAACAACATCGACAAGACGGAAAAGAGTTATGAGAATGCAATCTACTACGTCCGCTCAGCACAACAATCAACCTCAAATTCACGATTCAGAGATCCAGTGGCATCAAGCACACACTACGAAGTACGGACATCGAGTTGGAGTTGCTCGTGTCCTGCATTTGTGTTTTCTTCTTTTCCTGCAAAGCCATTGAGTCACGAGGGGAAAGAGGATGGTGATGCAGTGAGAGAGGGGGAAGAGGGACAGGAATGGATGGTTGGTGGGTTGTCGTTAGGTCAGGATGTGCCAATGTGTAAGCATTTACTTGCTTGTGTGTTGGCGGAGAGGGGAGGGATGTTTGGGGGTTATGTCAAGACGAGGGAGGTACGTGTTGAAGAGCTTGCTGGGTGGGCTGCTGGATGGGGTGATTGAACGATGCTTGGAGATCAAGTAGGGAAAATCACACAGCATGGTCAGTTGATGGCATATTTGCTTTTCATATCATGTTATCTGGAGCCTTGCGACAAGAAGACGCCTCGAGTTTGTTTTGCTCGACCGGCGTCAGAATGCGTCCTCTGATAGTATCCCTCCCTCCTCGGTATATTACAAACGCCTAATGCATGCACGATGTCGCTGCCAGCTCTTCCATGACAACCAAGCTGCAGCGATACGTAGTGAGACACGTCATGTTTTCATAACCTGTGCGTGTTTTCATGTCCTTCATCACTTCTTCTTGTCGTCCTTGGGGCTCTTGGACTTGTCGTCCTCGGCTGGGGCATCGCCATTCAGCGCAAGGTTCTCAGTCTTCTTGATGGTCTCTTTTGTCTTGTCCTCCTCTTTCTTTTGCTCCTTGTCATCGGCCTGCTGCTTATTCTGAACCTTGTTCTCGATAAGATCGTGGAAGGCGGTGATGGCGCGGATCAAACTGCCGAGGTAGATGGACATGAGCTGGTCGTTGGTCTTGATGCTCATGGCACGGGCAAGCTCGGAGTCGCCAGCGGCCTGGGGACCGGCGAGACCGATAGCGCCTGCGGTCTTGGGGGTTGAGAGGTTGGGAAGAAGGTTGAAAACGTCTTGGAGGTTGCCGAGAATTGCATGGTTGACAGGAAGTTCTTCATCAACGACCTTGTCAAGGTATCTGCCGATGTCTTGCAGGCGGTGGTGCAGGCCCTGTAGCGATTGCAATTGCGATGTCACACGAGTCGAGAGAGTACCGACGGCAACGTCGCGGATATCACGGAGCAGGTGCTCAACTCCAATCTCTTCTGCTTCTTCGGCTTCAATGGTTGAGGGTGTGTGGACGAAGGTCTTTGCGGTCGTGGTTCCATCCTGCGATGTGTGTAAGTCTTGAGGCAAAGATTGTTCGGAGTTAGATGCAAACGTACGTCCTTGATCTCGTCAACAGCAAAGTAGGCATCGGTTGGTACGCCGACATCCTTGGGCTGAACATCGATGATGACGAGAAGGGGGTTGGGTGTGTAGCGTTTGAACAGCTCATTGATCTCCAGATCTGAGGCGCGCAACTTGAGGCCAGTGTGGTACCATCCGATAAGCTTCTCGCGGGCGTTGACCTTCTTGAACATGTCGTTCATGGATTCGATGTAGTTGTGGTCAAGGAACCACACGGACGGGTCCTTCTCATCCTCCTCGAATGGTACTGAGAGGCGACTGTCAGTATGTCGTGCGCACAGCAGAGCAGTGGCAACGTACCAGCAAAACTGTTTGATACCCTCACATTCTTTCCATCGTTCTGACCCAGCAGCACACCGACGACTCGCTTGCGCGTGCCCTTTGCTGAACGGGCGTAGTGATCTGTCGCCGAGAGCAGCACTAACGGCGCTACTGACACGTTCCTGTTGACGAGCGAGAGTGTTTCTGCGGTGGTTGACGGCATGGCGGAGGAGATGTGCGATGTCGTCCGAGAGATGATCGAGATGAGTTATAGGCGAGAGAGGATGGAATGTCTGTGTATGGGAGAGTGAAACTACAGTTATGACGATGATGAGAGTCGCGGCGAGCGAAGCTCCATCTCCGAAGCCTTGGCATTTGTTTGTGAGCTGAATACACCCTCTCTTCATGCACGGGAACAACTCTCTGATTTTTTGATTCATATCATGTCATTCTTTTCCAGACGAAGCAACAGTGAATGCTTCTTCCAATATGCCAGCACCTGACCATGCTAACGGGTATCTGTTGTAAATCACAGCCTCATATACGCCTCCATCCCCCTGACTTAACACTTTTGACCATATCAAATCTGCATCGACGTCTCTTCGTCCCACCACTGTCTGAATATCTGTAGCCGCTGCGTCCTTTCTCTAGCCAGTTCACGCCCAGCGTGTGTCTATGTCTTGTTAGCCGCGTACCCCAATGTTTTCAGAAAAGCACTTACCTTCATCATACTCTCTAGCCTCTCAAGTTTCTCGACGAAGTGCTCAATGCTTCCGTCCAATCCTCTGTCTGATTGCTTGACTGCGCCGAATGCAAAACACCTTCCAATACCCACTGCACCTATCGCATCCAACCTATCGGCGTCTTGGACGATTGCCAGCTCCGGATGTTGATCTAGCACCGCCTTCATCATACGAGGGTTCTTGACCTCGTTTGAGAAGGAAACGTTCTTAGCGATAAGTTGAACCTTCATCGCAAGGTCTGGGTTTGCTCCATGCTCCAGAAGATGCTCTGCAATCTGATTTTCTGGATTTTCTCCTGGTTTGTGGTACTTGTGATCACCGACATCATGCAGCATAGCTGCAAGAAGAACGGCTTGTGGATCGTAGGGAACTCCCTGGAACGACTGTGTCTCCCGGTCTAGAATGCGTCTTGATAGGGCAAAGACTCGTGTGACGTGCTTGAAGTCGTGCGAGGCGTCGTAACGGGACATGTACTCCTGAACAAACTGCTTGGTAGGCCAGAAGAGGTTCTGCTCCAATGGGAAGATTCCTTCCAAGTCGGCAAAGGCTGGAGGCTCCAAAGGAATTTGATCATCGACATTGATTGGCGTAGGCTCAGGATTATTGGGGCCTCGAACAATCCCTGGTATCGGTGGTCTTGTTACCTTGCCGGGCAGATTGTAGCGCATACGGTATTGATCGAGCCAGTCTCTGTCGAGGTTTGGCGGAGACTTGCCGCGGTATTGTGGCATCTCGGCATACATTGCCAGGGCTCTAGCTTTGAGTGTGTTTCCGTGCACCGCCTCGCCCCTCGAAATCTCAGCCATGTGCCAATCATGCAAAGCGTCCTCCAGTTCGGGCATTTTGGAAGCCGTGAGTGTAACCTTGGCCCTGTAGGCACCATGGTTGTGCTTGTGATCTTTGATGACCGTAACCCATTCGTCAGAGAAGCGTCGCTTGGAGATGAGAATCTTCATTGGACAACCAGTCTTTCGGCTCATGCGGTTGCGCACTCTGGTTCCTGGATTCTTCTTGAAATGGTCGCGAAAGTAACCACCCATCTCGCAGGTCAACAGGACCTTGTTTGTTTCGCCATTCTGGGAACTCGGATTAGTCAACTGAGCATGATCGGACAATTTTCAAAATAGTACCGCAGCAAACTAAAGCAGGGCAGGTTGTGTCAGAACACGGCAGGCTGAGGACTAAGAAACCGAATCACAGCAGAACAAAAATGCTCACCTTATCCTTGTATGAATGGCCAATGACCAGGACATAACCATGATCTTTTGCGAAGTTCTTTACAGCCTAGTCGATCGTCAGCGTCGCGTATGTGTAGCGAGATAAATTCCTGACATCAATGCCTTCCTGCTTGGTAGCATGCACTTCAGGTGGCGGAGGAGGCAGTTCAGTACGGCTCAGATCTGCCTCCCATCTTGCACGTAGTTCGGCAACGCCATCGGGTGTGTTGCTGGGATGGATGAGTATGGTGGTCTTGGGATTTAATATCAAACTTGCTTACCTGTAGACTTTCTGCCATTCGGCTTCGGTCCAAGTGGTATTGGAACGTTCGTTGGACGCGGTCGGGGAAGGTTGGTGTACAGGACTTTGATCAATTCGGTTGTTGGAATTGGCAGGCCTTGTTACAAAATCACATTGGCGGCAATTCTTACACGCGTGGATGGTATAGACTTACGTTAGGAACGGTCTCTGAGTAGTCGCCGCGGAAGAGTTTGGTTGGTGAGCTGGACCAGGATGGGCGAGATTAGGAAACGACGACAGGACAAATTGCATGAAATTGGGAGTCGCGCTGGCTGGGTTGTCTGAAGGATTCTGAGCCGAAGACTCGTCCCCGAAAGACGAGTACATGTTCTGATAATCCATCAACGACAGACCTCGAGCAGCTAACGCGTCGATGTGGGTGTGGAAAAAGGCAGGGCGGAGTTTGCTTTAGAACAGCTTCTCGCGCGCAGAGGGCTCGATGATCATCTGCCAAGTCAGGCCGGGGTATCCGCATGCCGAGGCTTCTCCACAAGAGAGAGCATCACCAACTTGGCTGTCGCAAGCTCCCTGTTTTTCTCCTGATACTGGTTGCAAGTGTATAATTTGCTTCGAGGTCATGGAGCTGTATAAGCAAGTGTCGCACACGACACAGGAAGCACTTGCACTTCCACCCAAGTATCTGCGGATGTATGGCGACTTTGTAACCAAGAATGCCAGCGCCGTCAGCCAGATCGAGGGTGCTTTGCGCTCCTTGACCTATATTCTACCAGGTACTGACTCTTGCTTGATCTGAGAAGATAAACCTAACATGCGTCAGGTCGCTTCCGCGATACGGAAATCGCATCTGAATCTCGTAAGAACGACGATTTGTTTCTCTCGTTTCACCAGAGCTGAATCAGGCGTATAGTACACTCGAGCGTACAACTACTTTCTATATACCATGACTCCCTCCTCGCGCGTGCGGTACAGCGTCTACCGGCACTACAACGTCCTCACCCCTCGCCACACACCCGCTACACTCGGTTCTGGGCGCAAAAGTCTCCGGCCTACAAACGACTCGCTATGCTTCTGCAAGTGGTACAATATACTGAGCTACTCTGTGAGATGGCTGCAAAGAGAAAGGGCGAGAAGGCGAGATGGAAGGTCGTTGTACTTCTCGAAAGTGTCAAGGCTCTGTGCAGGCTGCTTCTCATGCGTCTGACCAACTCGCGACCGTTGTTAAACCCACCATTGCCTGAGCGCGAGGCGGACCCTAGCACCTTGGAGGAGAAAGATGGAAGCGGGCTGGAGTCACCACCATCCGAGAAGTCTGAAGATACCCAATGGACGATGCCTAGGACTGGACTTTCGCTACCGACTCTGCCATCATCTTCCGACATCTCAGGTTACCTCTTGTCCAAAGCTCTGACAGCGGACGACATCAAGCCGCCAAAGGCTCTGTTGCATCGTGTCAACGGCATGGGCGAACTGGCAGAGGTCCTCTATATCCTTCGACCAGTCATCTATGCTGCAGCAATGCATTACTGGGCAACGAAGAACAAGAAGAGCTGGCAGCCTTGGGTGCTGGGTGTCACGATAGAGTACGGTGCACGCCAACTGGCAAAGAAGGATCTCCAAGAACGCAGGGCCGGCGGCCTCCGAGCGTTGACAGCACTTGAAAAAGAAGAATTGAAGAGAAGAGGCTGGAGCCTTGGATGGTGGCTCATGAGAGGTGCATTCTACGAAACATTCACCAAGTACGTTCACACCACCTCGCCGTATGAGACTCTGACTCTGCTAACACAAATGAAACAGAGCGTGGATCCATTCAGTAACCAACAAGCTCCGAAACAAACCACTGCTTGACATGGCTGGCGGAATAATTGAGGATTATGAGTTCCTTTGGGACCAGTATTACTTCTCTACCGCAACACTATAGTGACGGGACACGTATGGAGTGAGGTGAATGTTTAGGGTTTATGAGGATGGCGTTTGTTTGAAGGTTATCTGGAGGGCTATCTGGGGTCGTCATGGTGTTTTGGTGCATGATTGAAGTTAACAGATGATACCTACCTATACCGATCAGTAGACATATGAAGTCTTGTGATTTTTCTCATTATTTCGTCATTCAACAGAATGCATGCTCACACGCGCCTTTGTTTTCACTGATGCGTCGCTTCAGTCATTCTTTCACATTCAGCAGTTGCCTTTGTGTTGGAGATAAGACACGGAGCTTGACTTGTGACCGACCGTTCGTGTGCTGTCCGTGCTCACTTGCTCCACCCCGCATCCGATTCATCATTGGTCATCGCAGCCTGCGCCTGACTCCCTCCTCCTTCCCTTCTTCATCACCGCAACACCTTCACAAACCTAGCTATCTCACATCTCTTCAACTTCCGTCAGCTAAATCCTCTCCACAACAAACAACTCTTCAAATCACATCGCCAACATGAGATCCAAGTTCAAGGACGAGCACCCGTAAGTCGTTGCCTATCACCGAGGCGGTCAAGGGACGTCACGACTAACACGCCATCACAGCTTCGAGAAGCGCAAGGTCTGTCGCTTTATCGATACCACCATCTCAGAACGTATTACAATACTGACTACCTTTAGGCCGAAGCAGAACGTATCCGTCAGAAGTACACGGACCGTATCCCTGTAAGCCTTTGTCCCGCATCCGTCGCGACGCTGGAAACAAGACTGACGTCGTGGCAACACAGGTCATCTGCGAGAAGGTTGAGAAGTCGGACATCGCCACCATCGACAAGAAGAAGTACCTGGTCCCCAGCGACCTCACCGTAGGACAGTTCGTCTACGTGATCCGCAAGCGCATTAAGCTTTCGCCTGAGAAGGCCATCTTCATCTTCGTCGACGAGGTCTTGCCTCCTACCGCCGCCCTCATGAGCAGCATCTACGAAGAGCACAAGGACGAGGACGGCTTCCTCTACATCACGTATGTGGTTCGATGTTTGTTTTCACACGACAAGAGCTTACATATTGCACAGCTACTCGGGCGAGAACACCTTCGGCGAGGCCGCCTGAATCACACTCGACTCTCTTTTCTTACTATAATGTCACGACGATATCCTTACACGGATCACCAGGAGTTTCGGAGTCTTTGGGAACCACGATGGAGAAGGATGATTTGAGGGAGGAATGCAAATGCAACAGCGAAACAAAGCAGGACAAAGAAACAGCTCGTCACCTTTCAGAGAGCTCGTCAAGGACCACAACTGCTCAGGTGGCTCAGTCTCCCGTTCAGCTGCTTACACGCACATGCTTTGAATGAAACCCCTTACATATTGATCTGTTCGTCTCCCTATATGTGATATGGCATTACTTGTGATTGTTGTGAACAGCTCGAGTCGATGCTCTCTCTACGACGAGAATGAGTCACTTGTTTTGTTGACATGTTATCAAGGTGTATTCGAGATAGGCAGATGATAAACAAGTCGATCCGGCGGGTGCCCATCACGGTACCTGCCTTATCGGATGGTACAAACCTTATCTCCGACTTTCGTGACTTCGCGACAGCTCGACGGCCGGGCCCGAGGTCAAACTGGCCGTGGGTTGCAGTCAGAACTTCGACGTCGGAGTCCGACAGCCACCATAATTATTGCGAACACCAGACTCACGATACTCGAGCCTCCAAAGTGACCCTTAGCCACGATACAGTCTACGACGACCCTTCTGAATCAAGTTGTCAATCATGTCTGCCCCACGCTACGCCTACATCATCTCCAAGTCAGTAGTGTACCACCATGGACGACCAATAGAAGGGGTGACTGATGGGATTCGACAGGAACCTTGACCCAGTCTTTGCGTTGTTCATCGGAGGATCCGCAGCAATTGTTCGCATCAACCGTGACGAGAAGGAGAAGGGCAAGACGACACAAGATACAATCGAATCGCTCAAGAAAAGAATTGGAAAGGCTACTGGCTTGAGCTCGTGAGGCTACGGCTTATGGACAAGATGCAAGACGAAGGATACTGAGTCCTTTCCTCGCGCTTGAGTTTGCTTGCTACAATTGCGACTCGAGGAACCAAGTCCGATCACATCGAGAATGCCTCGAAAGTTTGAGGTCTGGCCAGCTGGAAGTCCTAGCAGCCACACATCAAACACACCACTCCCGCAGCAGAAGAGGGGAGGAGGGGGCGCAAACACTACAGACCAGCCCCTGGTGCTCGGATGAACGTGCGGTGGGGGTTAGTGAAGGAACTCCATTCGAGGACGCTTCGCGGGCAAGCAGAAGCCGGACCTCAATAGTAAGGGGTACTCTTGACGACACACGATGTACCAATGAGTTCTAGAGTTAGATGATAACACCGAAACACACTGTGACCCTCAAAGCAACGTCTTGAGAATAAAAAATACATCGAAAATGGAATGGTATAAGATAAAGTGATCTATCGCGTGCGCGTCATCAGGCTCCACAACGCGTCTTCTCACAATCTCGCTCAGCGTTCACTTCTCCGCTGCAGCACTCAGCGTCCACTGCAGCATTCACTCGGTCGGCGAGCTGACATACGCCAACTCATGGCAATGAGCAAACACGACAGAACCCTCTATTGTTCCGCGGTTGGCTGTTCACGACGACGACAATGTCTCAGCGAGATCCGACAATGTCTCAGCGAGGTCGAGTGGTGATCGAGATCGAGGACAGCCCTCCACTGCCCGAGTCGCAAAGTCGCCATGTACCACAGCGCATACCGGACACACTGTTCTTCACGCCCTCAGAAAGCGACAGCGACCACGAGCCCAAGGTCATCTGGGACACGCGCAAGCAACGCAATGATCAAGTCGCCTCGAAACCGAAGGCCAACACTGCCCAACCTATCGCCAGACCAAATATACAACCCTCTCTACCGCCCCATCTGGTTGCGGCGCAACAGCAGCAGCAACTGCCACAGCAACTGCCTCAGCAACGGCCTCAGCAACGTCAACAACAGCAGCAGCAGCAGCAACATCCACAGTACAACAGGGTTTCAATAACAAACCCTGCGACACAACGCTTGCTCGCTGCTCTCTCGAAGTCTGGTTCAGCACCTTCATCTACTGCACCAGTCCCTGCACCTGGATCAATCCCAGTGCCGCCCGCACGACCACAACTATCCCAGCAGCCGCTGCCAGCGGCCCCCGATCGATCCCCTCGACCTTATGCTCTCACCCCAGCCACCACAAAAGTTTTCCCGTCAGCCTTTGCGGGAAACTCAACAAGGCCCGCCGCCTCGCAGCCTGTAAAGAGACCGCCGGTCGTCTCCAAGCCGACATGGACTCCTCCTGTACAACATAAGCAAAACGCACCACCGTCATCGAGCACACATTCAAAAGCTTCGCCAAACAATGTTTCGAAACAAGGGGACAAGAATCAAGGCCACCCACAAGAGGTCTTGTCGAAGAAAGTGGCCTCACCCATCGCACCTTCCTCTAGAAGTTCTGTCGTCAATGCGAAGCCATCATCATCTGGTGCCAACTCATCTCCTCACACAGGTCCAAATCCACAAAAGGTCTCACCATGCAAAGAGCCAGTCAGACTACCTACGAGTCCAAAAAAGCCTCCGCCATCACCTGCAAGACAGCACCTTCCTTCTCATAAGCCCATGCTGAACACTTCGGTTATTGAGATCGACTCCTCGGACGAAGACGATCCTGTAGTAGCTGCTGCCAGCCCAAGATCAGCTGGCAACGGCTCTTCAAGCCAGAACTCACCACGCGTTGGCAAGAGGAAGCTGGTGGAGCTTGATGACGACGAACCGATAAAACGAATTCGACGCACCCGCTCCTCTATACCGCGACCAGAGAGTTCAACACCATTGATCTCATCGAATGTATCTCAAGACGATGTCGTGGGCTCCGTGGAGAATGATTCGCACCAAAAATTCAAGTTTCCGACAGATCTATCTAAAATTCGGCCATTCGCCAACAGATTCGGACAGCCCTTTACTCCAGAGGAAGACGCCTTGGTCATACACTTGAAAGAGGTCGTTAAGATTTCCTGGAAAGACTTCGAACGCTTTTTCCCAGGGAGGAAGTGGGCATCGATGCAATCGAGGTATTCAAAAGTCCTAACGAAGCGCACTGCCAGACCAGTTGCTACAAGTTCCTTCTCCCAGCATGCCACCGGGAAGGAGGCACCCTATGTGAACCGAGAGTTGCGACGTGCGCATGCTCAAGCTAACCTCGTGGACTCTCTTGTAGCGTCTCAAGAAAAAGAAGAAGAGACCGAGGCTGTAGATGACCCAAATCGTTGTCGGCGAAGCGTGCGACCTCTGAACTATCTCGTTCGACATCGAGAACTTGGTTCTACTCTTGGTCGCGAATGGCCAAGAAAATTCCAAGCAGGTGTCAGAGATCTTGTCTACAGCAGCATGGGTGCACAAGCCTACATGGATAATGCTTCAGGTGATGTCTCAACAATCGCATGGTCACCAGATGGCGAATCCTTTGCTGCAGGTGCAGTCGCTGTGACAGACATACAGTCCGTCGACTATAACAAGCCTCGTAACCTTGTTATAGGAAGTGCTGCGACACAGAAGATCAAAGAGCTGCCGCATCACACCATAAAGTGCCGGTTGCCCGACGGTCGCCGGAAAGAGCTGTTCTCTACTGTACAGGCAGTGGCGTTCAGTCCAGAAAGTAAATACATGTACTCTACCGGAATTGATAAGCATCTACATAAGTATAGAGTTGGTAGCTCTCCACTCGACACGACACTTGTTTGCAAACGCAAGCATCCAGCATCGGTTGATTTCCTCTCCGTTAGCAACAGTGGACTGGTTGCTACCGGAAATGCTTCTTCCGGTTCTGACTCTATCCATGTCTACTCTCACTACGACGACGAATTAGCAGGCCCTGTCAGCTTCTCAGGCCTGCCACAGGTAAACAGAAACCCATCTGCGCTAAAGTGGGGTATTGCACATCATCACCAAGATTACTTGCTCGCAGGCTTTTCGAGGGAAGCCGAAGTGATCTACCAAGAAGATGATCACCGCGACAAAGAAGGCGAGGTAGGCCTATGGGATATCAGAACACAACAAAGAATGGAAACCGACGCTCCAAACCGAAACGTCTTCGATCTGGCTTGGAACCCAACTCCTGGCGGTAACTCAACTATATTCGCAGTAGCAAGCAGGCCTATGGGTCATGTAAGCCATGGAATACACTCGGTCGTGCGTCTTTACTCGCCTCAGCAGACTCGAGCTCAGCATACCATGGAGCTGGACTGCCCAGCGTGGGATATCAATGATGTTGTGTACTCTCCTCACGATAACAATCTTATCGCAGTGGGCAGTACTGAAGGTTGCGTCTACATATGGGATGTTCGATATGCAAAACACGGCCAACATCCTCTCAATGCGCTTAAACACGGAGAATCCTTGGCCATCATGCCTTACGGAAAGAAGAGGTGGGAGACAGACACGGGTGTCCGTTTCCTGTCCTGGGGCTCTGAAAGAGACCGGCTGTACACTGGCTCCTCCGATGGAGTTGTCGCATGCTGGGACCCCTACCGCAGCGATTCGGATAAGCACATCCGCGACGTCGTGCAGCTCAACTCGGCCGTCATGTCTGGTGCATTCAGTCCAGACTTTTCTCGTCTTTTGATCGGAGAGGATGCTGCGAGATTGAATCTGCTCTCTGTCGGCAACGACGGTGCGAGATTCAACAGAATGACTACAGCAAGATTCAGTGTCGAACAATCGCCTTTGCAAGAGGAGGATGGTTCTGCTCCGATACTCTGGGACTGTCAAAACATGCTGGAGACTCAAGAACTCGAGGTCAAGCCAGCGGGAACTATGCCTTTCAGACAAGTGGTTCAAGGTCCGAACTACAGCGGTCCCTGGCGTCTTACCGCAGAGGCAGCTACCAGGGCTTCCAGAGAAATACTCAAAGAGACAGCCACAGCCAGAGAAGAGAGCCAAAAACTGCAGGATAAGATCCTCATGTCCCTCAGACGTCGCAAAAAGCAAACTCGCAAGTCCGGTCTTCGCCCAACCGACCCATGTAGCCTTGACTGTGGCTTCATCCCTCTACCAGACGACTACGTAGCGAAAGAAGTCTGGTTGTCGGAGCGCATTCCAGATCCCAGCAGCGATTGGATCAAGAAGCGCGCCGAGACTGACTGCTTCCGCTGTGGCAACAAGGCGACGATCAGTTCCAAAGCTCGTGCTATTGGCTGTAGAACCTGTGGTACAGCATGGAGGATTGGAGCTTTGGGTTACGAGGTCATTGAGCAAGTCAAGGCAAGCGCACCCAGAGGAAAAGTTGAGGAAGGAGATACTGATGTCGTTGACCTTTGCGACTCGGAGGATGAGAGAGACAGGTTCGTGCGTGAGGTTTCGGCAAGCGAGAGCGATAGTGATCTCGAAGCTCCTTACTAAATCTTGAGGAAATAACGAGAGAAAGAGCCCTGCCGAACAGCACAGTACATAGCGGCAGAAAGAATTGATAATGATGAAAATGAAGTATGTTGTAACACGACTGAAGCAAGATGTGCCCAAGTTCTTTGACACATTACCGACTGTTCATGTTGTGAAACGATCGTTTCCATTCTGTGCCTAAAGAGAAAAGTGGTATCTAATTGCGTCTAATAATCACAACCCTGTGCCCCAACAAAACGCCTTAATCATCATCTGCCATCGTAAAATCACCGTGTGTCGCAAGGAGAAAGAGTTGCAATCTTGCCATGTCTGTGCATTTACATGTCAACCAACTTCTCTTCCTCAAACTCTTCACCATGGTTTTTGTTTGAGAATCCTTGACCTCGAAGAGTTTCGTCCATTTGGCCAACAAAGCCTTCCATGTCTTCTTCGGTGATGCCATCGTCATAGGTGCCTGCTGTGTCATCCTGCTGGCTGCTGACTCTACTGCTGGGTGCCAGAGGCAAGCCGAACACCCAGGTATCATCTAACTCATCGGTCTGACCCTTGGAGTGAGATGTCGTAAAGAGGTTGACAGTAGGTAGGCGGTGGTAAGGCATATAAGATGGGTTTGTGTCTTTGTCTTGGTGAGGTACCCTCACTTTCCTCTTGCTTAAGCTGACAGTGGAAGCACGTCTTTGTTGTTG
Source organism: Aureobasidium sp. EXF-3400 (assembly GCA_024195585.1). NCBI lineage: Eukaryota > Fungi > Ascomycota > Dothideomycetes > Dothideales > Saccotheciaceae > Aureobasidium > Aureobasidium sp. EXF-3400. The sequence continues at coordinate 53,884 of SWBL01000213.1, read as the reverse complement.
AGCTGGAGAGGCATCCCAAACACAGAATCCGTGTGGGCCTTCGCGAGCACATCCACCGTGTGGTCCATCTGGTTCGAGCAAGCCGAGTACTGATGGCGGCAACACGTCGCTAGACATTGTTGGAAGAGTATGTGACCCGAGTGGCGTCTTCTCTATAGCAGGGCTGACCACAGTTTTCCTGTGCTGGGTGTGACTGACATTCTTGACAGCCCACAAGGTCAGGACACCGTTACACAGAGTCGCAATGATATCTCTGTCGTTGCCATGCTGCCACTGTACACACCTCGGTGCAACAGATTGGTGGACTGGATGCAAGCGAATCTTGTTGTCTTCGGCATGTCGGATGTGGTGAGCGCCTTCGGCAGCCATACCCAAACCCTTTGATAGTCCTTGACGTACAGCTCTTCCTCCTGCATATCTTGCAGCCATCGACGCATTGCCAAGAGTACTGACAATGCCGCTTGAGCCATTGCGTGGTCTAGTCGCCAGACCGTGGATGCTCTGCCACCCTGCACGCATGTTGCTCATGAAACCTCCTGCAGGTGCTTGGGCTTCTTCGCGTGGCGATGAACCTGGAGATGGGAAATTTGATGGCAACATAGCCGTAGGCTTGTATTCCAGTGACTGCATCCCGTAAAGGTGCACAGTGCCTTTATCGGTAACGATGGCGATGCGGTCGCCACGTACTGTCCAGATAGCATCGGTCACTACCGACGGCGACAGCCTGGGGAACCTCGAGACTAAACGAATAGAACCAACGAAGGATGGGTCCGCAATTGCTGCTCTACCGTCGTTGATGCGAGTCAGATCCCAGACCCTCGACTCGTCTCCAACGTGGTTGGTAGCAAGTAGAGATAGTCCGTTGGGAGAGAACGAAAGGAAAGAACATCCATCGTTGAGATGGAAGGTGGATGAAGGAGGCTGGCTTCCTTTGATCTCGCGCTCCGCACGTTCGAGCAATTTTTCAAGGTCAATGATTGACACTAGGGCCGGCTCTATAGGCGAGGTTTGCGGTTCGTTGCTCTGGGCATGAGTGGGCGGAAAGGCACTTTGCTCAACTTGAGGCGACTGGGGAGATCCGTAGTAGGCGGGATCACCGTTCGGGTTCGCCGGGCGATTGATGTACGTCTTCAATGCTTGGAAACCTTGCTGGGCACCTTTGTATATCTCTCGTGTAGTGGTCTTGGCAACACGGCTGATTAGACTATCGTTGAACGGCGCATCAACCTCACAATTTGGTAGAGGTTGAGCTGGACAAGCATGGCTCGCAATGGTAGCAGAGTCAATGTGGCTGATGGTTCCGGTAGTACCCTTCAGAGTCATCTGGGAAGATGACTTGAGCGGTGGCTTGATCGCTAGCCAGCGATCGCTCAACGCGTATACAGCTCTTTTCGCGCTTTTTGATCTCGAAGCTCCTGAGTCGCCGGTCGTGATCGTGTGCCTGTCGTCCGAGGATGAGGATCTTTGTTTTAGGCTTGACCAGTACTTTACGAGGCAGTAGAACGGCTGCTGTTCAGCTGCTGACTGTTTGCTTCGAACGGCGAATACATAGATCTCACCACTCACGCCAGAAGTGACCAGAATGAATCGTCCTTCGGCAGCAATACTGAGATTGCCGATGGGAGGAGGAGGTGCGAAACCCTTCATTGCGACCGATTGATGGGTTCTTTCGGGTTGGGTCTGGAAAAGTCTGCCCACTCGTTGCCATGTTCTCATAGAGAAGACCTCAACAAAGGTGTGATACTCTTTGATGTCGGCAGCGGAAGGTGGAGCAGGATCGCGGCCGAGCACAGGTCCATGAATGACGCAAGCCACTAGAGGACGTAGATGCCCCAGAGGATCGTCTCGAGCTGTCCATGGAAGAATCTTTGCGTCAATGACACCACCCTGCAAGCCCTCCAGGCGTCCAAGAACCTCAGTCTTCTGTCGATTTACTCTGTGAACCTCTAAACCACCTTCAAAGCCAACAACGACGACCGAACTTGTGCCTGTCGACGAGATGGTCTTGGGTGTTTGCCATGTGTCAAAGCCGCAGTAATAGCCTCTCGATCCAGCTTGCAAGAACTTGTCTGGGTGGACTGGTCTGCTGAAATCGTACTCGGCCAGTCTTGAGAAGTGGCGTTGCGGCATGTGGGGAGGCAGAGGTTCATATGCCTGGGCCTGATTGGTGTTGACGAAGTTCATGGGTTGTGTCGATGGTGTCGTCGCGTAAGGAACGTTTGTCGTGTCGGAGAAGGCTCTTGACATGAAGTTTTGAGGTAAACGAATGCCGCCCTGGGGTGACGAGGACAAAGAAGCAGCATGGAGTGGAGATCCAGCACCGGACAGGCGAGAAGGGAGTTTCGAGCCATCGTGTCCTAGCATAACACCATCTTGTGGAGGAGAGGGCTCTGAGGTCGGGGCGAAAGGGTGCGGCTGCTGCCTGGGGGATTGCAAAGCAGGTATCTTGGACAAGGGTGAAGGGCCCTTCTCAGGTGGAGAGAAATCGGGCGTTGGAGCAGACAGGCGGTTGTCTAGAGGGGGACTGGGTGAACGAGAAGGTGGGGGTGAAGGCGCGATGGGTGCAAGTGTCGGTGCTCTGAGCGATCTTGATTAGCTACGTGTGTCAGAGGGTCAGGGGACAGCTACTCACAGATCTGGCGAGAGATGAGGGCCTTCAGACGACGAGTCCTTAGCAGAGTCATCTTCGGCTTCGAGTCTCTGCTTGGCTGCCTTCTTCTTCTGTTTCTTTCGGCTGGCCTTGTTTCCCTTTGCTTCATCCGGCGTATCTTCAGCGTGGAACACCTCGTCGTTGGATGATGGCATATGGGGAGTCTGTGGAAGATGTTGGTAGACCACTCGCAGACCAGGGTCGACAAGTGGGCAGGACGGTGTTAAGGAGGGCGAGACGGACGAAGCGGAGTTGAGATGACGGTGATGGTAGATGTGATGGGTCTTGTCGGGAGTCCAGTGAGTGCTTGTCTCGCACACAGCACGTCAGAGAGTGCACGGGACGGAGCAAGACTGCGACAGTGCCGCAGCAGGAGTGACGGTCAGGTCGTGCTGCCGCCGGCCAGGACGTGTAGGCGTGACGTGTTGGACGTGGTTATCGGCCAAGTCCGAAGCCTGTCTGACGTACAAAGAGATGCTGTCTTGGTGGCCGAGTGGATATAGGACAGTCGCGCAGACTGCCCGAGACGATTCAAGAGGTATACTGGGTCGAACAAAGAGACTGGGTTGTGGTAGAGTGTTGAGATGGCGGTCTACAGCGCTACCTTGTTGGCTGCTCGAACACCCCGCATCCGGCCATCAACAGTCGATCTTGCCAAGAATCGAGGGGTCGGTTGAGGGGCAACGTGACCAGCTCTCTTACATGTCATTCAAGAACCACTGATCATCTGAGCAATTCACTATTTGTGGCTGCCCTCTCTGATATGCCTTTCGCTCATCAGAATACCAACTGGACATTTGACTGCATAGTCCATGTGTTCCGCACGACGAGAAGACGCCGTGTCAAAATACTGTCCTCGATGGTCCGTCTGCTCAGTATGTGCTATCTATGATTCCACGATAGAGGATAATTAGCATGACGAGGTAGGGTAATACTGTATGGCATCGCAATCATTATATGTTGCTACAGACATGATTGAGAAAGTAAAGAATGAAAGAGCAGAAAAAGCAAAGACAGACACATATCGCTCAGACACTGCATGAAACGATGGAGTCTGGACATCGGATTTCTTCTGGATACGCATCCATCCCGAGTGGTGGTTTTCCATTGGTGTTGAAACCCCATCTGATGTTTTTTGATCAACGTTGCCTCTCGTTGGGTACGTTTCTATACCTCACATGGTATATGCAGCATTTACTGATCTCGGGCCGAATGACACTGGTGATAATGCTGCTTCAAAGGAAACCAACATCGTCGACTAGGACTGGTCTAGGTGATCGGTAAGCAAAATCGGAGCTCAGAGGTAACTACGAGTCATGACATCGGCAGTCATCTGCCATAGTCAACAGACTTAGCCTGTCAGCAAATCTCCTGGCTGTTTATGGAGAGCCGCAAGCGGAGGAGTGTCCCTGCTGGGTGAGCAGGATGATGAACAGATGAATGACCAGACATATGTGGCTCTGGAGCAGGAGCTTACTCCATCGGATGACATAACAATGTTTGACGGTTGCCAGCTCGTAACATGCACGACATGTCACCTACCGTAAGGCAGGACCAGGCGCATCCACAATTTCGTGCGAGTCGTGTCGGCGAGAACCCATCAATCAGAACCTTGTCGGAAGATTGAACCTGAGGATACGAGGTACGCAGCGACAGCAGGTACAGCTTGGCTTCCAGAATTACGGGTACAGTCAATATGCAGGTCGACTAAGCCTTACAGGCATGATGAATATGGGCAAGGCGTTGGGCTCTGACGCTGGCTGAGGGTCCGAGCAGGCGTACCGGCGGCAGCATCTGCTTGCCTGTAGAGCAGAGATTAACCTTGCCGACATATACAAGGGCGTTTGCTCTGACCGAGCGACAGACGGGCGGGCGGCGGCGCGATTGCAAGGCGGTCTGAGCTGAGTAGCAAAAAAGCAGAGTCGCAATTCGCATCGGCAGTTTTGACCGTTCTTCAGCAGGCAGCTAAACGGGAGTGCGATTGGGAACGGATTGGGTTGCTGGAGTATTGGAAAACAGAAGCAGTAACAGAGTGGCAGATGCTATTGGAATTCGATCGTCTAGTCCCACCGTCGCTGTGGGTGCAGAGGCCGAGTTGGGCATGGATGATCAGATGGAAGAAACGTGGAACAATCATCGAAGGACTTGGCGTGACAGTCGCTGACGTGCGCTTCCGTCCTGTGGGCTGCCCAAAGCATGCCTCGATGCAGGACGTCGAGGCGGGCTCGAGATTAGAGCACAGAGTGGACAGAGACGCAGTCGAGCAGTGCACACGAATGGAACCGGTTCGGGAGGCGACTTGGACGCATTCAGAGACAGCGACAGGCATGGGAGCGACAAGCACAACGTTTCTGATGGGAATGCAACGGGCGTCATGGGCGGATGCGAGATTAATACTAGGTAGCTAGGCGGACTCGAGGGCTTGCTGGCGGCTTGCCCTGCTGTACGGGCAGCCTTCTAGAGTGGGGAAGAAGCAACCTTTACGCTTCCAGCTTGACACCGTTAACTCGACGTTAACTCGTTGCTGCTTTCCCATACTCGCTACCTCTCCTATTTCCGCACGCCTTTCCTCGCGTGACATGCCCGCCATATGATAGTGCCCTCCTCTTTTCCTTGCCGTCCGTATCTTTAACTTCGACTCCCAAAGTCACCACCTCGAATCCCCGACCACGACCGACCGCTCCATCAATTCCCACATTCCTGCCCGAATTGCGTCGTCGCATACCCTCCTCGACCAACCACCTCGCCCGTCCGCTCGTCGCCAATCCTCTCCCACTCAATCTGCTGCGACGCGACAACCTGACACATCGGCCGCCTGTCTGACCTACTCCCCTCGACTCTGAGACACTGCCTTGACTGCTGCCGAATGTGCTGATCTGCTCGTCTTTTGCGACTTTTCATCGGCTGCGCAATGCGATAGAGGCCTCAAGGCCGAACCGAATCGAGTAACCATGACGAGCAATGCTTTCGCTGTCGTCTATGTCGACCGCAAGACGCCCGTAACAGGCTTCCTGGACAAGAACCTCGATGGATTAAAATCTGGAGACGACTCCAATGAGACCGAGCACAACCTCCGCACCATCATGGCTGCCTTTGGACAAGGTACGTCGCTTTCGCACATCGCTGCTTGCCATTTCCCTTTCTGATTGTATCGTGTAGCCCATGTCTGTCGCGACGGCGTGTCCTGCCTCACGACCCTTGCACAACTCGATGAACCGCGAAACCCTAATCCGATCGTCGTGCTTCTCGATATGCCTCAAGACGACGACACTGCTGTCCGTAGAACCTCATGGGGTTCCAACCCCCCGTCACCATTAGCTGGAAAGCGGCCCAAGGTGGAGCGAAACGAGCCAAGTGATGTATATGGCGTCCATTTGCTGGCATATCTGTCTTCGGAGATTCAACAGCGTGTCCGTTCCAGGCTGGTCATCCCAATCGCTGTTCTTGCTGGCAAGACTGACGTAAGTTTTGTGCCGTCATCTACCTATATGACTCTTTCTAACGAGAGATAGCTACTGGCTGAACCCACACGCATGTCCCGCTTCTTGGATGCTGGTGCCATCGATGTGCTACCTAGTCCACTCGGGATCGACAGAGTCCAAGGCTTGGCCGTTCACGCATACCGCACTTATAAAGAGGTTTCGCGTGAGGCAGCGAGCTTCGTGCTCCAGAAAAGGAACAGGAAGCTTTCGTGGGTTGGCATTGATGAAGAACGGCCGTATGCCTACCTCCGAGAGGTCATGGTTTCGGGCCTGATGAACGGCATCTGCAACCCAGACTCTGTTGGCGAGTCCATTGACCCAAGGTTGGTACTACGAACACCGCATATTTTCGAATGTTTCGCTGATACGTATGTTCTCAGTGAACTCAGGATTGAGAGCGACAGAAAAGCCGTCGTGGCCCAGGCCGTAGGCACCTGGGAGTTTTCCGCCCATGACTTCGATTCGGACGAGCTTCTTTACGCTGCATTGACCATGCTGCAGCATGTCTTGCAAATGCCAGAACTCGCGAGATGGCGCATCCCCACGGGTATGTTTAATCGTAAATGCCGATCTTACTGTTCGTTGCTGACTCCTTATCGTAGACGATCTCACCATCTTCCTCTTTGCCTGCAGACACGCCTACAACGACTTTGTTCTATACCACAACTTCCGTCACATCGTTGACGTCCTCCAGGCCGTCTTCTTCTTCCTACTCCAGATTGGCATTCTACCTCCCTACCCTGGCTCGCAGGAGAAACAGGCACCCAGAGAAGATCTCGCGGCAGTCGCATCCTTGCTACAGCCATTTGATGCGTTGACCTTGCTCATCTCCGCCATCGGCCATGATGTCGGTCACCCTGGTGTGAACAACGCTTTCTTGGTCGCGTTAAACGCGCCACTTGCCCAGCTCTACAATGACCGCTCCGTGCTGGAGGCCTTCCACTGCGCAGCATATTCGCAGATCCTGCGTAGATACTGGCCACAAGCTTTTGCTGACATTCCTATGCGCAAGCTGATGATAAACTCAATCTTGGCTACCGACATGGGTCTCCATTTCAAGTACATGATTGACATGGGCAATCTGCAAGAAAAGCTTTCCTCCAACGACGATAGCATCGAAGGCTGGACACCAAAAGCTCTCGAAGAGACTAGAGATCTCGTTTGTGGACTTTTGATGAAGTGCGCTGATATCAGCAACGTGGTACGTTATGGTGGCAGCATTACGCAATCGAGTTTGTACTGACATCGTCTAGGCACGAAAATACGACGTTGCAGCACGTTGGGCCGTGATTCTCACTGACGAGTTTTCCAATCAAGGTGCCATGGAGAAGGAGCTTAATCTGCCAACTTGTCTGTTCGGGGGCCCTCCAGACAGGGAGGACCTGGTGAAACTGGCAGAGTCGCAAATCGGTTTCATGAGCATTTTCGCCGGTCCTCTTTTCGAGGGCATTACAGCGATATTGCCAGCCATGGGCTTTTCTACTTATGAGATCGAGTCCAACAGAACCGTTTGGGAAGACAAGATCCACGCCGAAAAGTTGAGAAGAGGAAGCATTACAGCTGGTTCCATGGTTCAACCTTCGCCACTAGCTCGTACCCCCCTTTCTGTACCTGAGGAGGAATCCGAAGAGAGTAGGGAAGACGACATCCCACCAGAACGAGATTCTCTCTTCGGTCCATCTCGTACGTCACAAACACAAAATGAAGCACAAGCAACAAAACCTGACAGCATTCGGGCGAACGCAGAACCAGCATCACCTACGTCGCCTACAAGAGCTCGTCCGGCCTCTGCAACGCCGCTTAAAAGCAGCAAAAAGAAGCCGAGCACGGGCAGCTTCCACGCACCATATTCGTCTGTACCTTTCCACCAACACACAAACTCACGTCGCTCCTCCAAAGACGCCGCACTCGAACAGTTGGAACAATTGCAACTAGGCCAGCTCAGCAGCTTCTCACGTATCGAAAACCAGAATCACGACGATGCTTCCTTGACGACTATCCTCGTCCGCAGTCAAACAGCGCAGAGTAGACAAGAACCGGACTCGCCAACAAAGCCACCACCGTCTCCACACAGACAGGCTATGAGACCGTTCCCACCGCCCGCTCAGGCCGGTGTGCCTTCTTCTGTGCCTTCGTCTCGCAGCCATGCTACTAGTAATGCGACTGCAACAACTACGACTTGTGCGCATTCACCGGGCTCCACGCGACCCTCTTCCGTGGAGGAAATGGACCCCGAGACGCCGACCAAAGGGATCGAGCCACCTCCAGTATTGTCAACGGAGAATCCGTTCTTGCACCCCAACTCGAGCCCAGATCTTCACGGCAGAGAACGCATTTCGCATTCGGCACCGGATATCAGGAATATCCCCGATCTGCGTACGGGCAAAGTGAGTTCACTATCTCATGTCACAGTCGACGGAGATGAAGGTGACGACAATCGCGGCATGTCAGAACGACCTGGTGGGATCCGTGAGAGCCGTAGCCGAAGCAGACTGAGAGGGCTACGTTTCTGGAGAAAGAGATGGAAGAGCCCTGGTCCTGGCGCCGAGGTCGATACGGAGCACTGAGTGGATGCAAGCAGTATCGCTCTCTAGAATCTCCTTTGTTTTGTGAATGGGCAATTTGCAAGTAATGGAAAGAAGGCTTGCAAGGAAGGAAAGCTGGAGGCGTTGTCGGAAATACCACTGTCTCACGCGGGATGGCCTCATGATTTACAAACTTGACAGGAATTGCCTTGAGGACGGGTGGGCAGTTTTCTTTGCTTCTTCATTTTGTTTCTCTTCTTATGTCTTTCTACGCTCACTTTCGAGTCTTTTTTTCTTGGTAGTTTCGCAGTTATTGGGCTTTGAACGAAGGCAAGGATGAAGTATTATTGTGGCAGCTCAGCTCAAGGAGGACAGAGGCCAATAGAGCGGCTATATATAGCTCCACAACATAGGAGCATCATACTTAATACACGGACAGAGTTTGCACACGCTGGTGATTGTATAGATCGTGAGATGTTCGTGTGTTGGTCGTGTACCCATGTGCTCGCGGTGAGCGATCAGGGGTACGGCCGCCCACGGCGAACGAGGAGATGACAGAAGCTTGGACAACACCCTGGCCTGTCGCTGCTGCCAACCTTGTTGATGCGAACGAGTTGACCAGCCTCCTTGGGTATTCCAACACGAACGACGGCTGCTCGTACATCTGAAAAGCGACAGGAAATCGAGCTTGTGTCAGAACCTCTGGCGAAGACAAAATGAAGCACCTGGCTGCAAGCCAATAGATCTACGCATCCATACATACCGCCGGTACCACCAAGACCAAACAACAGGCAGCAAGCCGTCACCAAGCCAGCCGTCTCGCGCGACTGGTCTCGTCGCTCGCATAGCATGGCATCGCCACCGCTCACTCCGCTACGGCGATCATTTTCACACAACAGCAACTCGTCATCGAACCATCGCTTGTCAACAGCATCTCGCTTCTCCAATGGCAGTCAGGACTTCGCTTCACATCTAGATGCCTCGGCCGGTGCCACTGGCATGGGAAATCTTGCCGACGAACTCGACTTTGCCGACTCGGATGATGAAGACTGGGACTACGATGCTGAGGCTGAGCCGGGAACTATACAAGAGACTGCGACAGATCATGTACTGGGCGAAGGAGCCCATGACGAAGGCTCGAGAGACAGCGGAGTCCATGTTGAACAGAAGACGAATACGCCACTACCACATCGCAACTTCTCTCGTCCAACTTCTCGTGATGTTGAACACGACCCTTCAGATGCTCTCTCACCCGAGCTGGAAGATGCCCTAGCTCAGATCTCACGCCTCGCCAACCCTGCTTCGCACCAGAACCCCGACACCATCTCCCGTACTCTCGTCGCCTTGCAGAACCTTCCCCCTCAGCAATCTCTCGAGGTACACACCCAACGCCTCACCACATCCACCAACAGTCTTTCGTCACATATCATCCAACAAACAAAGCACTTTGCTTCCCTTTCTGCTTCACTGTTCGCTCCCTTCGGCTTCGGCACCCCCCTGGACTTTCAAATCATCGACGACGAGGTGGTCCCTGCCATCAGCCAAGTTATTCAAGACTTACCAGCTCCCGATTCGCGTGCTCTTCACACCCTCTCACGTCTCGATCACGAAACAACCGATCTAATACAAACGCTCGCTGCTCTGTCTGATTCGCTACAGATGGGCCGCCAGACTACTGCCAGTGCTGCACGTCATTTGAGAAATACCCAACTCATGGTGTCTGAAATGCGTCGGGAGAGTGATCTAGCGGATCAGGCACAGTGGCTCATTGAAAAGGAGGGCTGGGACCAGCGTCTGGCTGAAAGACACTGCGCCAGTGAATGTCGCGATGTTGTTGGCGGCTTTGAGCAGGTCTTTGAGGGCCTGAGAAGAGGGTTGGAAGAGAAGATCGCAGCTTGATTTTATTTGTTTGGGTATCTGTTTCTTCTTGGGCAGCAACATATGGAGGGCATACTGAGCATTGCGGCGTTCAAACACATGCTTAGGGAAAGACATGGGTCATGCATGGAAGGGCGTTATGGGAAAGCCCATAAAGCGGCGAGGAGTTTACTAAGACCATGGGAAGTAGGCAGACAAACATTGCCAGCTGTTTTGGTCACATGGTAGAGGTTAGACTGCAGATTCGCAAGACGGAAACACATACATGCTTCGTATGGTTGTAATTTTCTTTGTGTTGTTCCCACCTTGGTCCATCAAGCAAACACAACACACTTGTCGGTTTGCTTCACTTCACTTCTTGTCTATACTTCTACTTTCTATTACATCTCAACATCTCAACCACTTCTAACCTTCTTTCTGGTATTCGTCTCAAGCATCTTGATTCACACTCGTTCTTGATCTACCAATTCCCATTGGTCGCATCGCATCTCAACTATGAATTCACCTTACGGCAAATCAAGTGCGCAAGATCCAATCGAAGATCCGTACATCCACAGCTGCAGCATTTCTTCTCCTTCAGACAACGAATCCACCATGCAAGAACGCAAAAAGAGCGGTTCTGACCAAATTGACGACGATAACATACCACCATTCTACAACGATACCACCCTCCAAGACACAACCAACTCATCTTTTATCTCCGAGGATGAGAAAGTCGCCTACAACGGACCTTCCACCATCCACGTAGTAATGCTTCGCGTAAGCAACGAAACCTCTGCGCGCCCAATGCCTCAAGCAGCCTTCTTCAACCACAACAAGGCACTCGCATTCTCCACAAGAATCTTGCTGCAGTGGTGCGATGCTCACTACAATGATTATATCTGGAAAGGACCGGAGAGTTTGAGGAGCGGACTAATGGAGAGATATGCGGCTTATCATGCGCAAAGTGGACAACAGCTTGCTGTTGCAGATGTAATCAAAGTCAGTATCTTTGATACTAAAGAGACTGAAGCTGTTTTGACTGGAGAGGAAGGCAGTGAAGAGCACGGAGAGGAAGAAGAGGATGAGCAGCAATACAAGGAACAATTTGGAGAAGGACCCCATGAGGAATATTCCGAGGAGAGATCTGATGAGACTCAAGATGACATAGGTAAGTTTCCTACGTTCAATGCTTGAGGCCAAAAGACTGACGACTCTATAGGAACAGTCACTACTCCATCGGCTCAGACTCAAGACCGGGCAGTTGATCCTGATGAGCTCCGTGATGAGCCTACGGAAACCCTACCAACAATCTACTCTATGCAAGCAGCTGCAGCATATGCTATGGATTTGGCCACCAGAAGAGCAGCACGCAATGAGACAGAAGATGTGGACAATGGTAAACATCGAGGTGCATGGAGAGAAGACTACGAGATGAGAGTGTTTGGCGGTCCTACCGAGTGAGCTGGTTTGGTTACCAAAAACCTAAAGGTCATCAAGGCAGAGGCCATCTCTGTTCATGGATGGAAAGAATCTTCAGATTAGCTCTTCAACTAATATTCGGAATGATATGTAAATCAACATGACAGATTCCCATATGAGTGAACTTGCTATAGCTTTGTGGAGATGCGAACGAAAACCGGAGGATCAAAAGAAAGGTGATGACGGCCTTGGCGTGGTCAGCGGTTGGTGCCGAGATTCTCTCGACAACGAGCTGCCGTCAATTGCAAGCAGCATCATCACCCTCAGTCGCGCCCCGCCCTGTATAGACGATTCTCCTCTCTTCACGCCCTCTCTCCCGATAAAATAATAGACAAAATGCGCACCTCCATGCTCCGCACCACCGGCACCGCCGCCGCCGCCCTGCGCTCGTCGGTGCGCCCAACCCAGATCCGCCGTGCTCACGCCATCTCCAACCCTACCCTCGCAAACATTGAGAAGAGATGGGAGGCCATGCCCCCTCAGGAGCAGGCCGACCTCTGGATGGCCCTTAGAGACCGCATGAAGGTTGACTGGACCGAGATGACCCTGCAAGAGAAGAAGGCCGGTATGTCGACTTTTTGTCACAAAGCCCGTACACGTCCAATTGGCGAGCTTGGATGCTTCGATAAAGCCTTCTGAGCTCGCCAATTTGATTTCCGTACCTTTGTTCCCACAATTGGGTCTTAACACAGCTCTGACACGTTGTTCCGCGCAGCATACTGGATCGCTTTCGGTCCCCACGGTCCCCGCGCTCAAACTCCTCCCGGTGAGGCCAAGCAGGTCTTCTGGTACACCATGGGTGGTATGGTCGTCACCGCCGTTCTGTTCTTCGGTATCCGCGCCGGCGCCAGAGGCACACCTTCCACCATGAACAGAGAGTACCAGGAGGCCACCGACGCATACCTCAAGGTTCGTGCTTCAACCAAATCCGACAAAGCTGTACAGCAACCTGACAACCACAACTACAGGAGAACAACGTCGAGCCCATCACCGGTATCTCTGCCGAGGACTACAAGGGTGGCTTCGCCGTCCAGAGTCCCCCCAAGGCCAAGGAGTAAACGTCCTTTTCAATCGAAAGGTCTTATTACTGCATTCATGAGGGAGAGCCAACCCGGGCGTGTGACTACCACCACACGCCGTCGTAGTCTTATCATCGACTGGACGAAGAGAAGGTTACTCGTTCAACATTTTTTGGAGCGCCCGCTTTCTAGAAGCAACGACGAAGAAAAGATCCCTTGTACCTCTTTTTTCTATTTATTCCAGCGTACTTGTACAAAGATTACATTTATTCCATTTGTCTTCACTCTTACCACGCCATTTAGATTCTGCTATTGCTATGCTTTGGAGTGTTGAATTGGGTTCGAGTTGAAACTCAACACAAAGACTTCTCTGTTGAAGAAAGACCTCTGAACGGTATACCGCTGTCTGGTTCACTGGACGACCTTTATCTTGAAGACACGCAACCAAGCAATAATCGGTACATGTATAACGCAAAGTGACATGTTTGTGGACATCGTGTACCGACATTCCGAACGCAAGTCTCGCCGGATGTCCTTTCATCCGAAACAGGATGCTGTGCAGAGTTCTGTTTCAAACTGCAAAGAAACGGCAATGCAGGTTCGACTGTTCTTCCCACAGCGGGCCGCGAGTTAACCGGAAATTGACAGCAACTACAGCACCACAGATACGAATTTACATGTTATGTTGCCAAGGGAAGGATGCATGATGGTCGTTAATGCGGCCTTCACGTGGGATTCTTGGGGTGAGAGAGGCTGGATGCACGAGCTTTCATGGTGCATGCGGTGATTTTTGATTGGAGGGATCTGTGACCAAAAACCAGTGGGCTGGCTGGTATTTCTGCCACATGTTTAGATTTGATATGAAAAACGTGATCGCAGAAGTCGAAGGTATGAGTACAACACCATCTCGGATGTCAGGCTCGCCAGAGCCGTCATGTTCATGATTGTCTACAAAGGCCAAGAGCAGACGGAGATTGCTGTCTGCAAGATGTCTGTGCGGAACAGAGAGACCCTGATCCTTGATACCAAGTTCCGGAGCTGGTTGCCGATTCCTGGCTGGACTCGACTCGTGTAGTACAGTAGGTAGGTCTATTTGGGAAGAGATGGAAAACAATCCAGACAAGAGGGTGTAAAAGATGACTTGACACAGGCATGTGATGGCTGCAATGTGTTAGTGTATGACGACTAGTCTTGGAGGGCGACCGGTCACGTCGTCGTCGCCATAGGGGCTATGTCAATATTTGGGACCAGAGTAGTACGAGGGCAGAGGGACTATCAAATTTGGTGGGTTGCGGCCTGGCAGCACCAGCACTTTTGACTGTTTCAAAGTCTCCAAAGTTTCAACCGTCATACATACAGTCCTAAAGAGCCTCTTGCTGCGGGCTTGACTTCCACCTCTGCCTCTCTGGCCTTGCGCTGCTTCTGCGACTGCGACTGCGAAGTGGGCTGCTCTGGGGAGATAGCACAATTATTCATATCGCCGCATCCTTTCGCTCCCCTCCTTCCTTCTGTCCTTGCTTGCGCCCTTGCCGTTGCTCCTGGTCCCATGCATAGAGAGCCCGGGCGTCCCAAATCATGGACACTGAGGATGGCCACCAATTCATAAAGGTAAGTGTCTAGACGCACTTGGAGAGTCGCTGGTCCCCCCGCTCACGTATACCGCTCAGCAACTCGCCTACTTTGTGCGAACGCACGAAAAGGCGCTGGCCAACGCGCTGCAATTGCAGAGGCGCGGATCCCAAAATGTCACCTCTCCTGTCTCGGCCACGGCCATGAGCCCTCCCACCGCTCCCTCTGCATTGTCGTCCACCTCTTCGGCCAGCACCTTCGCTGCCGCCCTATCGCTCCCCTATCTCAGCTTCACATCGCAGACAGTCAAGCCCGTCAAGTTGACCCTGACTCCACACCACCTCTTCTACCTGCTCTCCCGCTTTGAGGAACTGGGTATCAATGTCGGGCCCATGACCATCCGTCTCGAAAACATACACAACGACGTCGCTCCTGGAAACTATGTATCGTTCCTCTCGGCCCCAAAATCGCGCGGTCGTGCTTCGGATGCCGACTCGGTTCGGTCCTCATCGAGCGTACGGAGTGTCATGTCTTCCATGTCCAGCATGTGGTCACACTTCAACCTCAGCGGATCATCCAACAAGGAGGAAAAGCAAAAGGCAGTCGAGCTGGAAGATCTGAAATATCTGTATTCGGCATTCACAAAGATACCCTGTCTGCGACTCTCCCCGGACCACCGCTCCAAGTTGATTGCCGGGTTTGAAGAATTCCCTTTTGATACCGCGGTCCCGTTGTTTGCGTTCAAGAATGTGAGCGCCCTGGAGATATGCGATCTGGACTTTCGACAACTCTTCGGCTGGGATCGTATGGCCGAGCAACTACGCAGTCTCACAGTCAAGCGCGCCAGCATTGAAGACCTGGCTGACTTGACCATCAACATTGTCCTAGATGACATGGACAAGCGCCGTCGCAGGTCGTCAAAGGCACCTATACCCTCGTCTCCGGCTGTAGTATGGCCATCGGCCAACAACAGTGTCAGAAATGCCGCCGATTTAGCATCTGCATCGGTACCCAACTCGCCAATGGCAGAGGGAAGACGACCATCCATTGGCAGTCCTCAACCATCAGCTGTGAACATGGCCCGAACCGCATCTTCCGATGGCAAAAAGACGCCTCGTCTGAGACAGAGGAGCATCTCACCGTCAAGACCTGCCAGCTCTCGGCACAACTCATCGTATGGCCACGGCCACCACCCACGAAGCGGTACGCCCAAGTTTAGACGTGAATCTGGCAGCTCAGGCTCAAGTATACACTCAAGCACACCACGGAATAGTACATCGAACCTCCTGGCATTAGGCATTGTCCCTGCGTCTAAGTGGCGCTTTCTGCGTCACCTCAGTCTCGCCGAGAACGGCTTGACGTTCATCACAACTCACAGTCTTGCTCCACTGGCCCAGACATTGCATTCGCTCGACCTCTCAGCAAACCTCTTTACCGAGATTCCCGAGAGTCTTGCCTCATTAACCAACTTGAGAGCCCTCAATTTCTCCAACTGCATGATTGATAGCATGCACTCTCTTCTCCGAAACCCGCTTCCCGCTATTACTACTTTGAACCTCAGATCGAACCGCCTCAGCTCCCTGGCTGGCATTGAACGGCTATTCTCCCTCGAGCGGGTAGACTTGCGCGACAACAAGTTAACAGATCCTACGGAGCTAGCACGACTTACAAGAATGCCCGATATGCAAGACATCTACGTGGCAAAGAATCCATTCGTCCGCACACACCCAAACTACAGAGTCACCATTTTCAACCTCTTCCGGGCAATGCCGGGCTACACCGAGGATGTCAAAATCGATTCTACTGGTCCGTCATACAGCGAGCGTAGGCAATTGGTCGATCGCGCCCCAGAGCCACCACAGGCTCCGGTAGCACCTCCGGTACTTGAAGATGAGCGGTCAGATGATGCTTTGAACATGCCCAACTTAGGTGAACGATCACGACCCTCAGCTGCAGATTACAATCAAGGCTCAACAAGGTCAATTGGCGACTACTCGACGGCATCACAAAGAAAGAAGAAGGGCTCCCGGAGGAGAATAGTCGAACTGTCACACGAGATGGGCTCTGAGCAGTCCACTCAAGCCGATGCACCACCTTCGCCTCGTGCGGCTCCTAAAGCATCAGTTTTGTCAGAAGAACAACAACGATATGTACGGGCGACTTCATCACCACCTCGATTGCCGCCATTGGATACTGGAGCATCGAGCATGTCTATAGATGGATTCATGCCATCAGCGGAGGATGATGAGGACATTGGTGTCAACAGCAGGGCGTATCGACAGAAGATTGAGACTTTGAAGAGCGACCTCGGCAATGGCTGGTTGACAGCATTGAGTGAGGACATGAAGAATGGTACAGAAAGAGAATACAGCGCCAGACCGTCAATGGGAGGACAACGAACGGATAGTCGAGAAGTGACGGTTGGAGGCAGGAGGTTGGGATGAAGGAATGTCACGACGGCAGAAGAAAATGTGACATGTTTTGAAAGGCGTTTGTGTTGTTGTATAGCGAATGATGGATTTATGGACGCGGCCCGGTTGGATGATACGAAGGGAGCGGACAAAGGCATAGCGAAGGCGTAAAGGAAAAGGTAGATACCTCATGGAAGACTGACCATTTTATTGTTATGGTGTTATAACAGGCGGTCGATGGCCACGTGATAAGTCTTGAGCATCAATTGTCGGGATTGGTGATGGACGATGGATGCATGACGGTACGAGGAAGACGCGAGTACGATGAACAGACGGCCTCAGGCTATAGATAGTTGGGCTATTTTGACCAAGATAAAGACGCGCACGCAACAAAGTGGGCACTGGGCGGAGATGATGGGCCATATTGATTTTGGCAGTTTTACTTGACTGGAGCAGAGAGCACGGATCACGGCCGCTGGCTTGGACTTTGGATTCTCTCCCTTCCGCAGAAACGCTGGGGACTGCACTTCTCTTTGCCTGTCTACGCATCAAAAACACAACGACACGAAAGCTGTCACGACCTACAACAACCACAAAAAGGTACGTCGACTGTTCCACGTCCCCCGGCAGCGCCTTGTTTTGCAACCTGCGCCGTCGGCCGTCCATGGCCATGTCGCAGTCTGCCTGGGCGAGCGCTCCTTCCTGCCCCATCTCGTCCTCAAGCTCACAACATCATCCAACACCCTGCTGACCAATAGCCTACAAACAGTTGCGCTGAACACGCCTCCATCCCAGAAAATTCTCTTACAATTTTCGACGCTCGATAAATCTCGTCGCGCTTCTCACTCGGTCATAGCGCTCTGAACAGCGTGTTTCCATCCCCTCACCTGGTATACGGCCAATCACCCTCCAGCGCCTTTTTCGACTCCCCTCCGACATCGTCTCTTTGTCGCCCTTCGCTCCACGTGTTTCGTCATCCGACACGCCCCAAGTCAACACCTAGTCTCCGCACCGGTCAACACCAAGGCTCCGTACACCACCTCCGTTGCACCCGAGGTCGCCTCTAACTACATCTGTGCCACACGTGTAGCCCATCTACCAACAAAGCATCGGAACATCGATTGAGCGCGAACAAGGGCCCCGGCGCTCGGCGAGAGACTTTTAGTTTTCCCCTTTCCTCCTTCCTGTAGAGCTTTTCGTAATGGCGGATCAACAAGACGTCGATCTCGACTCTATCATCGACAGACTGCTCGAGGTCCGCGGTAGCAGACCCGGCAAGCAAGTCCAGCTTCTCGAGACCGAGATCCGCTACCTCTGCACCAGAGCTCGCGAGATTTTCATCTCCCAGCCCATCCTCCTCGAGCTTGAGGCTCCCATCAAGGTAGCCACTCTTCTCTCGTGCTCTGCTCTTCTTTTCTGACTCTTCTAGATCTGTGGTGATATCCACGGCCAATACTACGACCTCCTGCGTCTGTTCGAGTACGGTGGTTTCCCGCCTGAGGCCAACTACCTCTTCCTTGGTGACTACGTCGACCGTGGCAAGCAATCGCTCGAGACCATCTGCTTGCTTCTCGCCTACAAGATCAAGTACCCCGAGAACTTCTTCATCCTCCGCGGTAACCACGAGTGTGCCTCGATCAACCGCATCTACGGTTTCTACGATGAGTGCAAGAGAAGATACAACATCAAGCTGTGGAAGACCTTCACCGACTGCTTCAACTGCCTGCCTATTGCCGCCATCATTGACGAGAAGATCTTCACTATGCACGGTGGTTTGAGTCCCGATCTCAACTCGATGGAGCAGATCAGACGTGTCATGCGTCCCACTGATGTACGTTGAGGCTACATGCATTCTCTGAATGCCAGTTCCGTGCTGACTATTTTCTCTCTAGATCCCCGACTGCGGTCTCCTTTGCGATCTTCTGTGGTCCGACCCCGACAAGGATATTACTGGATGGAGCGAGAACGACCGTGGTGTATCATTCACCTTCGGACCTGACGTTGTATCACGCTTCCTGCAAAAGCACGACATGGATCTCATTTGCCGTGCTCATCAAGTCGTCGAAGACGGTTACGAGTTCTTCTCAAAACGCCAGCTTGTCACACTTTTCAGTGCTCCCAACTACTGTGGAGAGTTTGACAACGCCGGTGCCATGATGAGCGTCGACGAGAGCTTGCTGTGCTCGTTCCAGATCCTCAAGCCGGCAGAGAAGAAGCAGAAGTACGCATGACCTCACAAACCTCCTCCCATTTATTACATTCTAAATACTGACATGACTCGTACAGCAGGTTCGGACGCAGATAGTGGAAGGTTGACGAGAAAAGGCGATTCTGTCGACTGGCAGCACATTACATACAGCGCGGTTTATCTTTGCATTCAGTCTCCTCTACGCTCCCCCGGATCCTCGCCTTTTAATATCATGTCATGGTGATGGTTGCTCTTTGTGCAGTTCCAAGGCCAGCCGTGACAAATGGTCCAACCCGAGAAGAAACAACGGAGTCAAACGGGAGAAAGAAAGATGAAGGAGTCTTGAAGGAACGGATGATAGCGTAGCCCATGGCCCCAAAACCGACAGCTCTCCGTTTTAAGGTTTCTCTGTTCGGATTCGGTACAGTCCGGAGCCGAGTGGCTGTTCGGAGAAGGAAGGACAGTCTGCTGCGATTTTGCTAGGAGAAGCGAGACTCTTTTGGAATGGCCGTGGGTTCATTTTTCTTGTTGCTGTTGCTACCACTCATATGCGCGCTCTGGTCGTTTCTTGTTAATTTGAATGTCATGGGGTTTTCTCTTTGAACTTGTTTCGTGATTGCGTGGATGACCAGTGAATTGCTTCTTGAGACTCTTTCCTCGTGCCTCGAAACCAAATGTGCATGCGATGTATTGATGTTGGTGACACATGGTTTCGGAGTGAACTCGCTGAGCATTTGACGAGCAGTATAAACCAAGTGGCAGCTCTTGCAGATGATTTGTATGCCTTACTCGTCGCTCCTCTCTTGTTCGTATCAAAGTGTTTCTCATTTCCAAAACCTTTCCCTTACCAGACCTCCCCAGGGTCGACTCTGATCTCTTCACCACCCTCCCTCACAGTACCCCTCTTGGTATCTCTATCAAGCGGCTTTCTCATATCATAGGCATCACTGCCATCATTATAGTAGTCGATGATCCTTCTGTACACCGAATAGCCCATTTTCTTGTAGAGTTCGATGGCGGCAGTGTTTTCGACTCGTACGAACAAGTCTACGAACCATGCATTCTCGCGGTTGCCGATTGTTTCGAGAGAATGGGATAAGGCGGTTGCGTGACCCAAGCGGCGTGAGGAGGGAGAGATGGTCAAGCAGGTTATGTGGGCGTGCCAGGGGAGGTAGTTTGGGTATTGTTTCGTGTAGGCTTTTGATGAGGGATCGTAGGGTGTGACTGGCGCGGCGTAGGGGGATGATTCGAGTTTGCCGAGGACTGTGATATGTCAGTTTAGGACAGTATAGGGGAGCGAGGGATGTCACTGACTGTAACCCTCAATCTCGCCGTGAGGAGCCTCAATGACCATACAAAGTTCAGGCCATTTTGAAAAGTAATCGAGGTAGAAACCGATGTTATAGGTTTCTGTCAGGTGATCCAAGTTGCAAGGGTTGAATTTCAGCAGGTCTGCTGGTGTCATTGGCCGTACTGAAGACATGACTGTGGTTGGCGCAAACGTATGATGAAATAGCAAAAGTGGTGAAGCTTGAAAAGGCACTGGCAAGAGCGACCCTGTCTCTGACATGTGACAGACGCCAAGAACTGCGGAGTAGATCTTTAGTCTGCAGCGGGCGACAATTTTTTGGATTGACGAAGATTTGGTGCAGCATGAACTTGACAGTGCAGTCTTCATCATGGTATGTGACTTTTGCTTTGTTGTTTGCTTGAGAGATTGACGACTGACATGCGACTTTGTGTAGAAAATAAAGGCCCTCACTCGCACTGCGTCGCAGCAGCAGACGCCTGGCACTTCGGTCCAGCGACAGACTCGCAACCTGGACCCAGCACTCCACCCCTTCGAGCGAGCACGCGAATACACCAGAGCCCTGAATGCGACAAAGATGGATCGTATGTTTGCCCAGCCCTTCCTGGCCCAGCTCGGTCGCGGTCACGTCGACGGAGTTTACACCATGGCCAAAGACCCCAACTCACTCGAGAGATTCGCCTCGGGCAGTGGTGACGGTGTCGTCAAGGTCTGGGACTTGACCACAAGAGAAGAAATCTGGCAGGCACAGGCACACGAGAACATCGTCAAGAGCATGTGCTGGACACACGACAAGAAACTCTTGTCCTGCGGCAGCGACCGCAGCATCAAAATGTACGATCCCTACAACCAAGCCTCCAATGCCGCACCGTTATCGACATACCTGGGTCCTGCCGCCTTCACCTCCATCACAAAGCACCGCACCGAACCCGCCGTCGCAGCCGCCTCCTCTGTAATCTCCATCTACGACTTGAACCGACCAAACTCTGCTCCGCTGCAAACACTGCAATGGCCCAACAGCATCGACACAATCACCGCTTTAAAATTCAACCAAACCGAAACTTCCATCTTAGCGTCTACAGCAACCGATCGCTCTCTAATCTTCTACGACATGCGCACTTCCTCTCCCCTGCACAAATCAGTGCTCACCCTCGCTTCCAACGCAATCTCCTGGAACCCAATGGAAGCCTTCAACCTCGCCGTCGCAAACGAAGACCACAACATCTACATTTTCGACATGAGAAACCTCAAACGCGCCTTGAATGTGCTCAAAGACCACGTTGCCGCAGTAATGGACGTTGAATTCTCTCCCACAGGCGAGGAACTGGTTTCTGCATCTTACGATCGCAGTGTAAGACTCTGGTCCCGCAGTACAGGTCACAGTAGAGATGTCTACCATACCAAACGCATGCAGCGCGTTTTCTCAGCTGCATGGACACCTGATAACAATTACATCCTCTCAGGCAGTGATGATGGAAATATTCGATTGTGGCGTGCTCGTGCTTCTGAAAGGCAGGGAGTAAAGAGTGCTAGACAACGTCAACAACTTGAATATGACAGAGCGCTTGTGGAGAGATATAAGCATATGCCTGAGATCAAGAGGATACATAGGCATAGGCATTTGCCTAAGCAGGTCAAGAAGGCGAGTGAGATCAAGGGAGAGGAGCTTAAGGCTATTAGGCGCAGAGAGGAGAATGAGAGGAAGCATAGTAGTAAGGGCGATACTAAGAGGAGGAGTGAGAGAGAGAAGATGGTTTTGCAGACGGAGCAGTAGTTGTTCTTCTTGTTTTCCTATCAATTCTCTTTCTGTTTTGCTAGCATCTTGGAGGAAGGGCACTGGCGTATCTGGCGTTTTGAGAAGACATGGCGTGGGAGTCAATTCGAAAAGGGCAGTCTTCTGCATGATACCAACCAATATCACAAAATCACACTTTTACCATTCACGAATTGTTCTAACAGGAGAACGCTGTTGTCAGGTCATAACACATGGCATTAATTCAGGGGTATCGTAACCTCTACATCGACTTTAAAGCAAATGATCCGTCAACCGTGATTCTTCCTCAACGATGGCCCTTGGCTCCAATCATCGAATCTGGAACGAATCATCAGTTCCAGTCTCACCAAACCCACTAAACGCACTTGTCTCCCTCGCAACCCTAGATCGACCAGCAAGACTACTGCTCGGTCTCTCTTCATCCCCATCAACAATCATTTCAATCCTAGCCCTTTCCCTTTCCTTCTTTTCCTCTATAGCTTTTGGATCATACTCTTTGCCTCCAATGATCTGACTCACTGGGGGCGCAGGTCTGAATCGCCGCTTACTCTGACTGCCTTCCTCGTCGACTAGAACCACCATCCAGACTCCTACTGCGCCACCGTGGCCGAGAAGAGGTGTACAATGAATCCAGCGACTGCGGCCCTCGTCTTCGCCATCTTCTTCTATGCGCGTCAACCATCTGATCTTTGCTGTTACGCCGCGGCCTTCGGTGAATGCTTGGGCGAGCTCTGATCGTACGCGAGGAGATCCGCCGATGCGAGAGAGGAAGGGGCTTTGCAGGATGCCTGGTACACGGAGGGAGGGTGAGGTGAAGAGGATGCGTAACGATGGTGCTGGACGGACAAGCAGGTAGTGCTCATATACACCTGCCAGCTTGCCGTTCTCAGGCATCCTATGCACTCCGTTGGTTCCAGACGCTGTGTTGTTGGAGGCCTGGGTAGAGTGTTCGACAGTGTCTGACGATTCATCGGTGATCAGGAGGCGCGGTCGTGGTTGTACGCCATTGTCTCGCTCGTCGTCGATCTGCTCGCGGTGCATACGCCCTCCGCATTGTCTTACAGTTTCCAGCTCGGTAG
Source organism: Aureobasidium sp. EXF-3400 (assembly GCA_024195585.1). Lineage (NCBI taxonomy): Eukaryota > Fungi > Ascomycota > Dothideomycetes > Dothideales > Saccotheciaceae > Aureobasidium > Aureobasidium sp. EXF-3400. The sequence continues at coordinate 30,539 of SWBL01000213.1, read as the reverse complement.
TGTTGAACATCTCGCTCAGACTCTGGAACTCGTCGTTTTCGTGTTGTTGGTCGTCTTCATACTCATCACGGTTTAGCATCTTCTTTAATGCCTGCATGCCGGTCATCTCCTTCAGCAGTCCAGATACATCGACTTGAGCTCCGATGAAGTACCGTAATGTACCCTTAGAGTCATAAAGTGGCGCTGTCATGAGTAGGTTGATGAACGGGCTGCCGTCACGTCGATAGTTGACGAAGACTTCGCTATTTTCTCGGGGCACTTTGCAAGCTTCAGCCAAACGGCGGATCGAGTGAGGGTTAGTCCTCGGGCCTTGGAGGAAGCGGCAATTACGACCAATAGAGTAGCCCATTCCGTACTGCGTGGTGCGAGCAAACTCTTCCGAAGCAAACACAATGGGATTGTCCTTTCTGGAGGGGTCTGTCAAGCAAAAGACTTCGGCCAATCCTTCGGATGCTTCTCTCAAGTGTGGTGCCAGTGTTCCAGTGATTCTCCTCTGTATGCTCGTACTTACGATTGAGATCCATGTCCATGTGATGTATGCTGGGAGGTCTTCTCGAACAAGTAGGTCGAAGGCTTGGTCAGCCTTGTTCTGCAGCTCGTCGTTTTGCGTAGTCTGAGGAGGCGTAGATGTAAATTCGAGTCCGGAAACAGGATGCAATGCTCTTGACACCGCATTCGCATATTTGATTGCTCTAAGAGCTTTTAGGGCATCCATGTAGAAGACAAGGACAGGGATGCTCTGAGGACGATGGCTGTTGAGGAAACCAGTGAACTTGAGCAAGGTCTTGCGATCTGCGAATATTGCTTCTAGATGTTCTCGTGAAAGAAGTTGTTCGGCGTGTTCATCGAGTCGATAAGTGTCGTTGACTTCCTCTGGTGGGGCAGCCACGAGGTCGAAATTCGCTGGGTCATCTTCTAACAAAGGTTGCAAGCGATCTATCTCATCATCCACAGGACCTGGAGCTTGGAGAGGAGGGAGGGTGTATATTGAAGGCGCGGTTGAAGGCGCAATCGAAGGTGCCTTCGAAGGTGCTGACGACTCAACTGACCATCTCTTACGGTTCTTCTGAAAGTACTCGGTATCTACGGACGAACGATCAGGAGTGTTTGGGTGAGATGTGCCAATGTATGAGCCCGAATCTCGTTGCTTATGTTGCTGTTTGGAGGCGCCACGATTCGGGATGGTCGGTGGTTGTGCAGGTGACAGTAAAGGATTGGCCCGTGGAATATCGATCATCTTTGCACGCACGGTGCTCTGACGCCTGGAGATGTTTGGCGGGGCCTGGTCATCGCTGTCATCCGAGTAGTCTCCATCGAAGGTGGGCGAACTCGGTAATTGACCATTTGGTGCAGATACCCGAATAGGAATTGGAAGACGTGCATGAACCTGTTTGTCAGGCGACGTGGGCTGCAGGTATCGAGTGTGGAAATCCTCAACCAACGGCTCGAGGCCAGCCTGCTCGGCATCCGACATGGTCAGGCTCTCCACCAAGTCCGTCGTCTTTGAGCTCGGCACTCTGATGCTAGTTTCCACTGAGGATGGCCGTGAAGTTTGATTTGTGCTGTGAGAATCTGCTGAGCGTCTTTTGTTCAAGATCCGGTGCTTTAAGAGTGTTAGACGACTTTCCCAAAGGTGAGCTTGCTGATACGCACCTTCCTCAGTGAAGCGAATATGGGAGGACTCATCTCAGCTGTGTGCCAGTCCGCTCTTTTTCCCAGCAATAAATCTCACAAACTCGAGGCCGATGGCTCGAGTGAACGCGACCGGCCATCCTTGACTATCTATGCACCTTGATCATGAACCAAACATCCTCATCCGTTCCTGGCGCAAACCATCAAGGGTCGTCATCGTCATACTCGACCTCCCTTCCCCAGGTGCCGAGACCTTTGTGCGGTTCATGCGGTGCGATCTAGGTATGGGCGTTTGGCTCGATCTGCGTTAAGCAAACCTTCCTTCTTCATCGGTTCCGTAGTGCCGAAACCATACCCACGCCTTACAAATAAACCTGAAGCCGTCAGCGACAGTCTGTTTTGAAGTCAGACAGTCCACCTCGCTTCAATATCGTGCATATCGTTCGCAAAAAACTAAGAAGAGACGTGAGGCTCATGAGCAGCGATGTCTTGTGTTGGAGATCAGATCCAGGTGAAGCCTCCACAAGCAACGGATCGGATTTCCCATGATCTCTCGTGCATGATGCATGCACAGCGGCCATGGCGTACCACGCTAAACAATGCTTTTCCAAACCTGTGGGAACCTCTCCTTTCTTCTAGCAACTAACCGAGCACGGTGCGAGCATGGGATTCTACGGTCAGATCACGACCCAGTCAAGTTTTGTTAATTGCAACTTCCATTGCTTGGGTGCTCTCTTGTGAGACAACATCGTGTTCGGGGCTGCCTCCGCTATACAAGGTGCATGGCTATCACGATCTACACAATAATGCTTTACTGCAGACCGGCTCTTCTGCAAACTTTCGCTGACCGAGCTCCAACGACTAGCTGTTTCTTCAGATACTAGCCTATAACTTGCAGGCCGTCTTGATCATTCAGCCGAGAAGAGCCTGCTCCTCATCCTCTTTTGGCAACGCCTTGCCTTTGTACAGAATATAGTGCTGTACAAAAAAGACCGTGTCGAAGCATAGACTGAAGACAGCAAGGAAGAGCTTAGCTGGGTTTCCAGTGATCCCACTCCAGTCAGCTTCTAAGGCGCTATCGATAACCAGCTGAAGCAGAGACATGATGCCTCCCACGAAATCAAACCAGATCATATCGATAGCCCAACCTGCTGTCGACTTGACCTTATAGTTGTACCTGCAAAACAAAGTCAGTATTGAAGAGGGGTTCGATGTCACACGCTGCGTACCATGCTTGAGGAGCATATTTGCTGAGAGTGATGATAAGTTTGACGTATGAGAATGCGTATATCTAGAAATGCCATCTTCGTTAACGAGTGTTCTTGCAAGATGTATAAGATTATACGTACGATGTCAATCTCTGCCCAAGAATCTGGAGTGTCCTTTCCACCTCTGAACAATGATACCAGCAAAGTCGTAATAGATACACCAATGATGCTACCATAAAAGATACCAAGAGCGCCGGCACTGGCTCGTTGACCTTTGACAACTTCGAAATTCCACAGTCTCGGATAGAATTGGCTGTAGAACAGGAAGCAAATGATGGTGCCGTGTAGAGCAAAGATCAAGTCATTGAAACGGACTGTGGGCTCGGGAGCAAAAGGATGTCGTATAGCATACTGCTGGCGGATCTTTGGAGCGAAAAGAAAGGCCGTAGTCGAGATGAAATAACTAGTAAAACCAACAATATTCAACAGAGGGAAGTCGACCGTTATACCACGAGTTGAGCGGTACTTCCAGCAGCGGAGCGGCTGTGGGTAGAACGATAGCGACCATGAGGTGAAGTATGACCATCCAAGCAGCCATGAGGCTGCTCGAGCTACATCTTCTCCTGTGATCGCATACATGATGGAACAATACTCTTTGCGATATGAGTTGGCAAGAGACCAGAAGTAAAGCTTATGAAGCGAAAGTCGATATTTGTGCAGCCAGCATGTGAGGCCGATGCTTTGATATCCTTGGAAGGTCAAAAAGAGTGAAGGAGCGAAAGAGTGGAATTTGAAAGATGCATGTGCCTGAATTGCGCCATCTTGATATGAGGAGCGTGTCAGAAGTCGTGCTTGGATGGTCAGGGTTGCTGTTCGAGCGCGCGCGGAGTTAAACGGACGTTCGTGCTTTCCCCAGCCTCGTGCCTTCCGTTACTTGAACCTCAAGCTTGGCGGTACGCGACGTACGGTCAACGACGAGCATCACCAAGCATCAAACAGAGCGCTATCGCTGTCTTCCGATCAAGCGGACGCGTTTGCCGGTATCCCGAGATTCATGCGACAACAAACAAGCCCTTTGCAGTGCCGCAACTGCCGCGTCGAATAAAGATGGCTGCCCCCGAATCATCACCTCGCCGGCCCACGCGCACCCCTGCACGACCGCGCGCTGCTTCGTCGCAGATCTTGGACTCTGAGCCTCCTTCAAAACGCCGAAGATACGTTCCTGGTGGTCCCGGAGGTGGTGGACGCTGGATAGACGAGCAAGGCAACGAAACAACAGGCCCTCCCACTTCTGTCCGCCGACACCGGTCCGACATGACCGGAGATGACAACGATGAGGACATGTCGAGTCCAAGATCTTCCCGCCGTCCACCCCCATCCACTCGTCCGCGCAGAGACCGGGATCGAAACCGCGACCGTCGAACAACTGCAACCCCCCGACCCCGTTACAGCAGCGCCGCAGCTGCAGCCGCCGCAAGTCAAGCCAGCGATGGATACAAGCCACGAGAGGAAAGAAGCTGGGAAGAGTTCCACCCAAACCTTGACATCGATCAAAGCCTCACTCTGTTCTCGGCCGATCATGTCGATGGGCGCAACCTTGACACACTCATAATCGAAAGCGATGTGCCTCCTCCACTAGCCTCGTTCGTGCCCATGGAGACTCCAATCAAGCGCAAGCCTGGCCGACCACCGAAACGACCTGAAAGCATGCTGTCCGGCCTTGGTTCTCCTCCCGCACCTCGCATCTTGCCTCTACCTACACACAACCCCAAGGAACGTCTCAACCTACCCAAGCCAGCATATCGCAATGTCGATGCCTTCGCCCAGTACGAGCAGCATGGCTCAAACCAGAGAAATTATGTCGACAAGTCCATGGCCCATGTTGGCTATCAAGAGGGGGATCGCTTTGACATACCCAAACACACTCTAATACGTCACGTCGAAGGTCCATACGACGACGATAGTATCTCAGGTCTTGTTGTTAAATCTGACAAGATTGATGAAGCTCGTGCGCCTGTCGTCTTCAACGTCGAGTACGACATGGACGAACAAGACGAGCGATGGTTGGAGATGCACAATGCTCATCGCAAAGAGGAACAGGCTGAGCCAATCAAACCCGCCTTGTTCGAGATCACCATGACCCAGATCGAAAGGGAATACTACGCTCTGGAGAAGAAAATCCCCAAGCCGAACCCAAGACATGCTCAAATCACACGACCTCGCTCAAGTTCGGCCGCAGCAGTCAACGGAGAGCCTAGTGGACCGGCCGATGAACCTGACACCAAGTGTGCTGTATGCGACGATGGTGACTGTGAGAACGCCAACGCAATCATCTTCTGCGACGGCTGCGACTTGGCCGTTCACCAGGAATGTTATGGTGTGCCCTTCATCCCTGAAGGCCAATGGTTCTGTCGAAAGTGCAAGGAGATTGGCCGCGGAACTCCCACTTGTGTTTTCTGCCCAAATGTAGACGGCGCCTTCAAGCAAACTAACACGATGCGCTGGTCCCATCTGCTTTGCGCCCTTTGGATCCCAGAAATTACTATTGCCAACATGACCTTTATGGAACCTATCACCGACGTCGAAAAGGTTCCCCAAAGTCGCTGGAGACTGAAGTGCTACCTCTGCCAACAGAATATGGGTGCTTGTATCCAATGTGGTAACAAAGCCTGTTATTCAGCATTCCATGTTACATGTGCAAGAAGGGCCAAGTTGTTCCTCAGAATGAAGTCAACCCACTCTGGTGGTATCGACGCTTCCGTCCTCAAAGCTTTCTGCGACAAGCACGTTCCTCAAGATTGGCGCAACGAACACGATGTTGACACCGCTGTTGCAGAAACGAAGCGCTACTACAGACACACAATGAAGAACAGGAAATGGGCAGACAGTTCAAGTACCGGAGTCACCGTAGCTCCTGCGGACCAGACTGAACCAACTGCCGACAATGCAGATGAGCTAGGCCACGTTGACGATACCATCGTTGTTGCTGCAAACAAGCGCAAGAAGGCTCAACCTCAGAAAGCCGGTTGGCGCTTGCCATCCGGTGCGCCTGTCGTACCTGCTGTTGTCTTCAACACAGTGGACAATTCACTTGGAAGATTCTCGCTCAGGAAGCGCAAGGAGTTTGTCACCGAGGCTTGCAAGTATTGGACACTGAAAAGAGAAGCTCGTAAGGGCGCTGCTTTGCTGAAACGTCTTCAACTGTCGCTCGAATCTTTCTCTCCCATGGAAATTACTCGTCGCAATTTCTCGGGCATGGGCGCTGCTGGCAGACCGCGTTTGCTCAGAAGAATCGAATTTGGTGACATCCTTCAGGAAGATGTGAACAGGTTGGAAACTCTCGTCTCCGGCATTCGTCAACGCGAAGAACTCAGTCTTATCGACACCACCGAGGTTCTCAGGAGTCTTATCGACAATGTTTACTTCCCAATCATTCCTCTTCTTCGACCAATCTTGCAACGAGCACAGAAGTAAGTACAAAGACTGTCACTTTCGTAGGCAAAACTAACTTCATACAGACTCGACGAAAAGAGCGGCTTCTTCAAAGAAGGCTTCGAGGAACTCGAGCGAAGACTATTCGAAAGTCGATACATCTCAGTCGCGGAGTTCTCGCAAGACATCTTGACTGTGCTATCCAGTGACAACACAAGATCCAACAAGAACATCACCGAACTTGATGATGCAGTCGATACGCAGCATCAGCTTGACGAGCCCGTGGATACTCCAGAACACAAGGCGTTGACACCCGAACAGAAGGAACTTAAGAAGGTGCGAAAACGAATCATCAAGCCTGTCAGAGATCTTCTGGAGAAAGCGACGTCGCGAGAATCAGAACTCAAAGACATACCAATTCCAATGGGAGAGAATCCGCAATGGGCTGAATTTGACGCACTTCTCGAGGACTCGGCCCAGACCAACGGCGCAGTACCGACTACGGAAAACGGCGACGACATTTCACCAGATACAAGTGTTTCCGTACTCGCAGGCGCATCTCCCAATCACGTCAACAACGGTCCCGACGAGGATGTTGAAATGCTAGATGATGATGACGATGACGCTGAGGGTGAACCAGACGTGGAAGTCAATGGTACTGCTCACACGTCGATTAGAGCAAGAGCGGTGCCCACCAAGGGAGCCATATTCGAACCGATGCAGCCTCTGTCACCACCAAACTCTACATCAAGCGTTGCTAACAACAACCATGAGGGAATTGTTGAGCATCGTAATCAAGAGCTTGCTCCACCCGCTGTTGTTCCAGACGACCCATGGGCTCGCGGTGGTCTGCCATGGTATCTCGGTCTCTTCGACATCGACGGCACAACAGTTCACGAGGAACGGTGGTCCGGCCGCGACGCCATGTCCGAAGAACTTACCGACCTAGACGAAGAGGAATTAGCCGTTCTGCGTGACAAGCCCAACGCTTCTGTCGAGGCAGACGACAATGCCAAAAGCAAAAGAAGAATATCGGCACGAATCAAGCGCGCCGAAGAAAACAGTACCACGTCGAATGAAGAACAAGACACTCCAGCAGAGGTACAACAGACTGAAGAGGAAATAGCAGAAAGGGCGAAAAAGGACAAGGCAAACGCAAGACGCAGAGCCCAAAGAAGGCGCAGATGATAATGGCAAGCTTCTTTCTGGTGGAATTGTCACTCCATCCACAAGGTGTTTATGGTGTTTTTCTTTTCAGAGAGGGGGTTCTTTTGAGCTACGGCTAGGAACAAGGAGTTTTGGGGATTCGTTTTACTTTCTGCTTCATGAGAGATGAGATTCGGTTACAGTGTCGCAAGAAAGGGAAGGCACTACGGAGAGATTCGAAGGAACATTATCATAATCTCTTTGAGAAGGCAGGAGAGCCTGCAGGTCCTTGTGCTCTTCACTACTCAATAGTAGCAAACATGCAAAGGATTCGAAAACAAATCAATCTGCTCAACACTTTGCTTAGTCAATCTTCTCTGCATGACTCGATGTGATCATCCAGTTGAGCCTCTTCAACATCTTGGTTCGATCAACGAGCTTGACCTCTGCTCATCTTTACCTTCTTCTGTTGCAGGGCGGTATGGTCCCAAAAGAGTGCTTGCTTCAAGACGATCAATTTTGGCAATACCTTACCGAGTCATCCCCTATGACAAAGTCAGTAGCCACAGCTGTCATAGCAAACCCAACACCTTCAGGGTCCTAGATATCTCCTTGACCATGCAAGATAGATCCACAAAAGCCACTGCACATCACATTCTTACTCATCCTCTTTAGCAAAACCGTAGATCAACGTCGCAGCACACGAGCCAAAAGGTAATAGCCACAGGTGTCATAGCAAAGCAAGACCCCTTTTGACATCTTGTTGATATGCCTTTACCTATACAGTAGAACGCAGTAAGATGCAATCGCTGTATTGGGTAGGTATCTGCCTTCTGTTGTCGATCGCTGCGTAAATCCTCCGAAGATCTGTGGTGTGTGGGTTTGGGCTTGGAGCCACTGTCGATCTTTATGACGCACGGTGACCCTGGATTTTGTTTCCGAGGGGCTCTTGATCAGCGAAAGCCATTGATGTCTGTTGATCGTCATGGGTATTTGATGTTGTGGATTGATCATTGACGTAGAGTCAGAAGGCAGCGAAGAGAAACAGAAGGGCGATGAGTGTGAAGAAAAAAATCAAATAGTGGTATCATAGTTTTGTACGTGGTGTCCTGCCCTTCGTGTGAAATCGTTAGAGTACTCGTGCCAATCCCCCAATCGTCCATCTACAAAGAACTCCGTGTATGAACCCATCAATTCAACATGCGCATAGCATCGAAGATGTCAACTGTGCTCTCAACTCCTCTTTCCACAATGAACTCGTGACTGTATGTTCTGAACGCCATAACACCATCTTCAGGTACTTCTTCGGGAACGGAAACTCCAAACGATTGGCCCGGTTGCTTTGCGAACGATGAAGCAGAAGAGCGAGGTGATGCTCTGTCGCCCGCTACACCCCACCAAGCAGGCATCTGCGCAGCGCCTTGTTGGTTCTGATACTGCAAAGCCAGACCTGCGTGAGAACTGAACATCTTTGCGGTCGCAGCTGCTGCCGAAGAGGCAGTCAAAGTCGAAAGGTCGGAAGCTGGGCTATTGGTACCAGAACAGCTACAGCTGGAGCTGCTACTGGATTTGCGGTTGCTGTCGCCGCATACGCTGTCGTGGTCCATGTTGTGGACGCCAGCGCCACTGCTGCGGCGGTCGTACCAGCTTGGTGTGTCCATGTCATCGCTGCTCACGCTCTGCGGACTGCTGTCCCACATGTTGCTTGATGCCGAGGCTGGCGACATGATGGAAGATGCGAAGCTGGATGGTGTTGAAGGTGCTTCTTGTGATACCACATTGTCTAGCATGAAGACGTCGAGAGTGGGCGTGCGTGCTTCAGGCAGGTGGTGGAATGGAGCGGCCAATGTGCGCTCCGGTTGTTGAGGGTTGAGGTAGTCCAGAGTTTCTTCTTCGCTAATCGCGAACGAATAACCAGAGAAGCGCTTGTTCACAGGTGACTCGGCAGTCTGCTCGGAAGGGTTACTTTGAGCATTATTTGACGAGACAGAAGACCTGAATGAAGTGCGTCTTGTTGGGAAGGAGAAGTTGGATGTCAAACTCTTGTGCAGGCTTCTGATCGAACTGTTACGGTTCACTGAACCTGACGTATTGATTCGCAACGGCTGGGGCCGAAGAGAAGCAAGCGAATCGCTCCTGTTTGGCATCGTCTTGTGAGAAAAGTAGTCGTTGTCTTCACAGTCAGGATGAATCGTGAACGTAGACTCATCACTAGTCTCTCTATCAATCTTGATTGGTCTCGCCTGCGAGAGCTCAGAGGTAGTGGTTTCGATGTCCTCGTTCCATGGCGGCATGCCTGTGGTCAACAAGCAAAGGTGATACGGCACCACGTCTGCACCAACGACTTCCTTAGGAGCACGGATCGCGTTGGTGAGCATTTGCAAGATGCTGTAAATGGCAATCCAGCGGACCTTTCTCGCGTCTCCCACGGATAGCTTCTCTTCCGGCCTGAAGGTCAACTTGCTTTCAAAATAAATGTAGTTGCGGACGAGTGCTGAGGTGGACGAGATCTTGTTGGTCGCAGCGGTAAGTGCAGCTCGTGCTGTCACAGATTGGTCCACCTTGCTGGACTTGGAAGTTAATCTCAAAGACCGAAGACCTTTCTGTGATGACGTCCTATATTCGAGGCTTTGGTAGTCGGGCAGCAGTGGTGAGGGGTGGGGCAATGGCTCGTACTTGTGGCGGCTGTTGAATGCATCGACATTTTGCACCACACAGATGCCTCCAGTAGGTAGTCTACTCGTGCTATCAGGAGAAGAATCGCCGTCCACTAGATAGTCATAAAGTATCTGGAATTCTTGGTGCATGCTTCGTAAGAGGCCTTTGTCCATGATGTGGCCAGTTTCTGGAGGCCAGTATCCAAACTTGTTAACATAGTACGAGTGCAAAAACGAGCGGAAGCGTTCCAGATGATTCCGAGCGGGTGTTGGTAGTCCCAGATGTGTAGAAGCAAGCTCGTCTTCCAGGAAATTTCGTAGAGCTTTAGTCACTCGGCCCAAGTGCAAATCCATTTCCAGATACGATCGCGTGATCAAAGCCTTTGTTACTTTGCTCACATCGCTAAACTCCGGGCTCAAGTCCAATTGGTCATTCATGCCAACACAGTGAGCAAAGGCGTCGATCCAAAGATCTCTCAACTTGAACTTCTCAGCAAAGTTGACAGAAGCTAGTGCATAGTCCGGTCGATTGACAAATTTCAAGTAGCCTTGTTGCTGGGCATACTTCAAAAAATCCTGGCTGTTGCCAGTTTTGTTCGGGCAGAAAAGCTGGTTGCGTTCCAAGAGGTCGATAAAAGTCTTTCCCAACTTAGCTCCAACCAGTGGCTTGTTCATGATGTAGGCAAAGAAATTGCGGGTCGTGATATGCCAACTGTAGGCCTCTTCTCGAAGAGCGTCCTCAGGAGCTGGAATATACAACTCGTACTCGGTATGTGTTGATGGTGTGCTTGGTGCTGTACCGTCAAGACTCTCGGTACATGAGGTCGAATCAGATGCCATATATGTGTTGACGAATGATTCACCTGCCGCCGCTTCCACCAAGTTGTAGGATATTCTGAAAGAGGCACCCCGCTTTGACTTTCCTTGACCATACAGATGAACGAGACAATCGCCATCCTGTTGCCAAAGTTCTTGGTCCTAACAAATTTATTAGTACAAATCATTGCAGACCACATAACATAAAACTCACACGACGGAGACCGTCCCAATCAGCAGACTTGTGAGATTGGCCATCCCATCTCTTCACAGTCGATAGCTTGGAAGGATTTCTCATGGCTGCTTGCTTGGGCTTCTTCCTTGACTTGACTGGTGAATGTGAAGCTTCAGCGCGTATGGTCAAAATCCTGGAGAAATTGGGCACATTCGGATTGTGAGAGGCCGGAGTAGGTGGACCAGGCAAGAGGACCTTTTGAGTATCTCTGATGTCCATGTCTGCAGGAGATGGCAAACCATGACGATGCATGTCGATCATGGGTACTGTTAGAAGTCAAAATGCAATAGGTCAAGATGTACCTGTTGTGCTTGATCGGTGGGATCTTGGAGTTGCAGAACGGTTTTCCAGTGGAGCCCGGGAGTCATGATGGGTTATAGCTCGAGTCGTGCCAGGGGAAGGTCGCCTGCAATCCGAGGGATGCTGGCTGGATGCACGATTGCCCATGGCACACTAGTCGCTTGGTGCGCTGGTGTCAACTTTCTGCAAATGATCGGCGCCAAAGTATCGGTCGGAAATGGGGAAGCGGTGCATGCAGAGATGAGGCGGCACGGGAAGCACATGGCTGTACCGCGCTGCCCGGACTTCGCCAGACCCGACTCGAGAAGCTGAAAGGCTCAGCTCGAAGCCTAGACAGCGCCCATCCGACTACAGCTGACTGCTGGCGATATTATAATATTAACATAAGCGAGGACAGCTGCTCTCTTTCTCTGAATTTTCAGCTATATCTCAGCTCACGTCCAGTCTTGGAAAATGTCTCGATCTGTGACAAGAACGGCAGTAGGGCTTTGACTGCACCCTCTCTGTTGCGACAGAAACTCATGACGCCGCGTCCGGACTTTACCCTTGTCATCACCATCGCCTTCTCCGAGCTTGACCACCCTTTGCGTGACCCTCTTCTTCCAAACTCTACTCCACCACACACTTATCGAAGTTGTGCGAGGTGCTTCAGATCTACGATCCAGTTATCGTGCTTTTGCAGTCTTACGCGTTGATTTTTTCCTTCATGGGAAACATGTCCCAAATTTCGTCTGCCGACTTCCAGTCAGCCCGCTTGCGCGACGGCCCGAAAAAAACGTTGCGAATGAGAGCCATTCGTGACTCGCCTGACTTCTCAGACGTGAACGAGGAGTCGCTCTCCTCTCCTTTTCCTTTTCGGAACATCCATGCCGGCCGCGCAGCCTCTCCCAGAGAGGACCCTGCCTGCAAGATCAACGCTATCGATACCATATCTTGCAGGTAGGAGAGCCGATCAATCTCCTGAGATCTGAAAAGTAGATTCGACGATCTCATGATGTGCATCCTGGTCTGATGCCTCCACTTGATAGTGACGTGGGTCCACAGCACGCCATGCATTGTCCTACCTTGTCTATGTTGGTCGTGCATATCTTTCAATGCGCACACTTTGCTATCACTCAGTGAGTAAAAATATCTTGGCCGTAATATCGCTCTCATATCTGCCTGGAAGAATGGAAACTTGCATACATTTCTTGCCGGAAGAAAATGATGATGCGCTGCTACAGCTAGGTATCTCCAAACTTTGCTTTCTGCTCTTCCTGCTTCCTGCGTTCTTCATCAGCCTTGTCCTTGGCTGCCTTCAACTTCTGATCCTGGTCTTCTTTCTGTTGCAGTTTCTGCTGCAGGCTTGTCCTGGCCTGTTTGACTGCTTCAATCAAAGCGTTGAGATCATCCTTCTTCCAGTTTGGCTGCACAATCAAGCTCTTCAAGTTTGTCGCCTTCTCTTCAACATCTGCAACTTCCGGTATCGATGATGCGTCTTGTCCATCTACGTCCTTCTCCGCGGCAAAGATCGCGTCGTGCGCTTCTTTCATGAGGAGTTTGTTCGCAATCTCCATGATGTCTTTAAGTGGCTTGAGGCTCTGAGTGACGACACATCAGTACGGTGATCATGTATAAGCTCTTTCGTACTAACCTGTTCCAGCACCCCTATCGAAGATTCCAGAGAAGCCAATTCTACTGCATCTCCTTTGTCAAGAACTCTTCTGAGCGCAGACTCTCCATCGTTGATGAAGGTCGCGTCGGCCTGCACAAGGCGGTCTGAATACTCTGCCATCCTCGATTCTGTTTGTGTGAGTAACTCATTTGCCTTTCTTCTTGCCTCGGCTACTTCAGCTTGTCTCGCTGCTCGCTGTCCTGCCTTCTGGTTCCAGAAGTCTTTAACTTCTGCGGGGTAAGATGTGTGCTGTACCTCCATCTCCCAGTCTGGTAAATGCTGCTCAGCGCGTTCGAGCCAGAATAGGATTCTTTCATCTCGGTTGATGACACCAGCAAAGTGGACCAAGAAGTCTCCTCGTCGGACTTGGTAAGGTGCTAAGGTCTCGTTGTGCTCGCCTTGATAGGCATTGAACCATCTTTGAGGAGCTTCGACTGTGTGCGCTGCGAACTTTTTATCTTTCAAAAGTGTATCCATGGCACTCTGGTCCCGGAACGTCAAGTCTTGGTCTGGCTTGTAGTATCTGGAAGAAATGATAGCAGAAAAGAGCTCAACAGCCCATTGATTGACGCGGACCGGGAATACGCCATTGTTCAGACCATTCCAATCGTTGGTCACCAACAGGTGCACGTCGTCGAATTGGGGCGATGGTGGCAAGAAGATCTCTAAAGGAACATACGGATTCAACATGATGGTATCTGCGTCAACCCAGAGAAGCCATTCGAGTCGCTCTTCTTGTGGTTTGGCCAGCTCTCGCAGCAAAAGTGACAGTATGTATGCTGGCTTCGACCAGACGTCGTCCATGATAGTCTGCCGAAGCACGTAGAGAGGATATCCATTCAGTCGGTCGTGAAGCGCATGCGTTTTGACGGTCCGTTCGTATATGGATGATCCTCCAAATACAATGGTACATTTTCCTACTCTAGTCTTGGTGCCCCATTGTTCTGTTTCTGGTTCAAGGACTTCTTCGGATTTCAGCGGCGAGGAAGTTGGTCTGGTCGTTTGAGTCGCAGTCGCACTACCCACAGCAGTCGTGTTCGCATCTAACTCGGCGTCAAGTTCCAGTCCCGAATCCCATGTCTTCCAATATGAGACCTTATTCGAGACTGCATGGTGGAGGTCTTTCAGCGCGTCCTTGATCGATGGCCTCCGAACTTCATCTTCACCATGATAAGACTTGATACGATCTTTGAACCTGTCACCCTTCGGAGAATTATCTGGCGGGCGATTTACTCCTGGGTATACATCCGGCCCGTCCAAGATGTCGCCTGATAAGCCGTAGTCGTTTCGGTAGTCTGCGACATCGTATTGATCCACAGGGTTGAATGTGGAAGTCACAAGATAACCAAGAAACATTGTGGCAAGCGCTATAAGCAAGAGCTTGAGACGACCGTGGCCAAAAAGGACGGCACCCGTTGCTGATTTGTCCGTCCAAGAGGGTGATTCCTGCATTTTGACGAGAGAAGAATTTTGGAAGCTCCGTACAGCGAAGAGCGCGTCGCGGTCGTTCTTTCATTTTACTGTTCTCCAAAATCATCCCTGTCTAGAAGAAAGAATCCGTCCTGGAAGCAAGGTCTTCTCAAAATGGAATGCGACACCACATTCCAATGTTCGGTATTTCACAAGCATTTTGTGCAAAGTTCTGGAACAACTGAATCTACAGCGTCGACAAATTTACCCGAAAATGAATATTAATTCTGGATCAAACTCATGACATGCAGGGGATCGTTTTGTGTATGTGCACCCAAGAGATGAAGAAGTCTGCAAACCACACTGTCATGCAAGCTTGCGCCGCTTATGGGAGGGGCTTGCAGCGGCAGTGGCCATGCTGCTGTGTAACGGACAGCTACAGAAATCAACAGACCATCGTGCACGTCCAGAGCCGTACACTCCAGAATTCTTGATATGAACTTTTTCGATCAGTATTTCATGGCAAGTACAGGCTTCTGACAGCGTCTTCATGATGCAGAGTCACCTAGAACTTTTTTTGACAGGTAAGTAGCACGGCTTCTTGAATATCGGATATGTTTATGCAAGCTATGGTGCTGACATCGATGCTTGGCCGACCACTTGACTGCAGTTCCACGTCACATTTCGTGAAGAGTGTGGATCTCATGAGGGACAGTTCGCTGTCGGCTACTTGCTCGCTACGCCATGGCGTGATTGGACGGTACCTGCTTGACATGAAGGTCGAACTACGGCAGTGTACCGTACTTGACATGTTTGAGTGCCCGGTTATCCGCAAGGTCAGCTATCAAACGTCGCTACACTGCAAATCCCGATCTTGATGTGGAGAACATCTTCACGGACCTGCAGAGTGAGTCTAGACACCTGTCGTGTGTGAGATTTGGATATTGAGACCAGACAGTGGAACAGATATATCTAAGCCGTACATAAGATGGATATGTTTTACGACTGCAGCCGCTCCATCTGGGATGTCTTTTGCTCAGACAGCAGCGCGATTAGTTCTAGAGGGTCTAAGAGGGGCTGCCAACCTCATTCGCTTGATCGTCTCTTCAAGGGTGACGGCAAGCAGGTGTTGTTCGGGAGCTTCCCGTCGCTAATATCCTCCATACACTCAAACGAACATGGAGGATTTCTTGCAGAAATGACGGGCCGTGAGCATCAGGGCAGAGTTTTGATACCGGTGCTCATTAATAGATAGTCGGCCGTCTGGTTGGCCATGTCTTACATACTCCCACCTTGAGTCATCGACTTCTTCATCATCTGTACTGCTCCTCTGGTATTCTCTTGGGCCTGCTGGCAACGCTATTTTCTGTTCAGCAATAATTGTAGTGTATTGAAAACATTGTGTTCATCTGTTAGACCTATAATGTAAGCATTTGATTGACATATACATTTCCTTCACTGCTGACAAGTGTAGATCTCATATTCTCGCTTCGCGGCATTTTGTAGAAGAAGTCACTCTAATTCTTCAGCGTCCGCATTCACTGTATCATCGAGCCTCCGGAACATTCATCGCCGAGAGTCCACACCATCAACCTGATATAACTTGCTGCGCTTCTGCAGGGCTGCAAGTAGCTGCACGAATCCGCGACGACATCTGTGGCTACGACACCGTCTGGGAAAGAAAGACTTTGCTACAACGCATATCAACATACCGCTTCAACGAACATTATGGCGGTGAGAAACTATGGTGAGCAAGAGATGAATAAGTACTATCGCGGAGGTCAGTCTCTTCTTTCGTCTGCATACAGCAACCTTTGATCGCTGACAAACCGCGCAGAGTTCTTTAACAGGCTCCCCATCTACCACGCACCACTTCGTCAGGTACCGCAGCCTCACCTTACAGTTTATCCACACGCAAACGTGAGTCTCGAAAGTCAATGCAGAAGTGATTGAGTGTCGCTGACCAGGTCACAGTACTCAATCAACAACTACTACGGTTACCAACAAGCTGTTGCCCACTCCAACAACATGTCAAGTCTCTTTGACCAAGACGCGAAGGGGTTTTTCTTCGACATGGAGTGCCCCGAGCTCACTGGCAGCGAATCCTCGGAAAGTCCGACCGACTCCTGCTTCACCAGTGGAGGCGCCTTCTCACCACCCTCTCCATGCCAGGATGCAAAGGACCTGACGCTGGTTGAGAATGGTATGACCACGTACTCACCCATATCCGACCTGTCGCCATTGTCAAGCTTCGGTGATAACAGTCTCAACGTTGAACCATCCTGGTCCGAACAGCCGGCTGTCAACTCATGCAACACGTCAGCGCAGTACGTTTCAAGCGTTTGGCCATGTCCTCAGTATGCCTCAGCTCAGCCACTCTTCGAAGTTACCGGCCATGTCCCAGCTATGCCCATCCCACCTCAGTCTGATGGGATGTTTGCACCTTCGACGTTCCAAGAAGTGTTCCCCATGACCGTGTCACATCTTCCTACAACCACCATGCCACCGGTCGAGCAGACCATGCCGGCCGGCTTCGTAAGCTATGGAGCAGACGGACTGGTTGTTCCTGGACATCTCTTCAACACCACACTTGACAGATTCAGTTTCGCAGACCCAAGTCCGGTGCTCTTGTCCACACAGGCCATGAATGAAGATACTCTCGCGCTAGCAACCCTCTCCGGTACCAACGAGCTCGAGCTACCCTGCGAGGCGACTGAGCAAGCAGTCAGATATGTTCCAGAGACAACCCGCAACACCAGAGACGAATACCTCCAAGAAGCCCGTCGACGTGGCCTGTCCTACAAGGAGATCAAACGTCGTGGTGGCTTCACGGAGGCAGAGTCGACCCTGCGCGGTCGCATTCGCATCCTGTCCAAGCCCAAGGAGATGCGTGTCAGGAAGCCTCAGTGGAACCGCTCGGACGTAAGTCATCAACTCCAAGGTGTAATGTATGCCTGCCTAACTCGTCTATCACAGATCATGCTCCTTGTCGACGCAGTCGAGCGTTTCTCGGAATCATCACAAGGTTCGTCGTCCAGAAAGACCAACGTACGTCAGCGCAGCAACGGAGGTAAGCTGCCATGGAAGAAGGTTGCCGAGTGGATGTTCTCACAAGGTGCTTCCTACCCCTTCGCTGGTGCAACCTGTGCCAAGAAATGGGAGCAGATGCGTGAGATGTCCTTTGATGAGGAATGAACGGATAACAGTCGAAGTTTGAGACTTTTGGCCTCGGAGCTGCGGTTGGAGTGTTCTCTCTCTTTCTCTTTGGCATGTTATGAGTAGGATCATGTTTTGCTTTTTGACTTTGGAAGGAAGTTGGTTTGGCGTTGGCGAGCCTTCTGGCCGTGCACTCGTTACCTTTATCGCGTAAATCAGACAGTAGCCCACAGCTTGAATGATACTACGTTCTTTTATGATGTTCCTCGGTATGTGTGATGATTGTGTGATCCGAATGTCATGCTCGTTCTCCTTTGACGTTTCGGCATCTGCAACCTCGGACCGAGATTTTCGCGTCAGACAGTGACATCACATTTTCGATAATACACGACAACTTCGTGCTTCCTGTTGATCCACATCGCCCAATAATATCAAGCTCATCATGCAGTTGGGTTTGGAAGAAGTATTGCCGTCGTTGGTGAAGGCCAAATTTGCTACTGCGAAGGCCAGTCAATCCTTGATCTTCTCCTCCACTGAGCTTTCCATCTTGCGGACCAGATCCGGCGCACCTGTAAGTCATTGAATCTCCGTACGGCAATGTTGCTTCTCAAAAAAAGAAACTCGTCAAGCTTCTATGGTTTCTGACAATAATGTCAGTTTCAACTCCGCTACTGCCCTGCATTAGCAAAGAAGCCCACAGACAACAATGACAAAAACAAACCCAAAGGTCCAAAGCCAGATCCTTTCGAGAACCCTTCTTCGGACTTGTTGATACCAAACATCCCCTCTGCTAATCCTAGTCATGTGCTTGTCTTGAACAAGTATCCTGTCATCCCTCAGCACTTCATCATTGCGACAAAGCTCAACAAGCAACAAACGCATATGCTCGAGCAAGATGACCTAGCTGCGACACATGCTTGTCTGAAAGCGTGGGAAGAGAACAAGCAGAATGGAAAACTGTTCGCCTTCTTCAACTCTGGTGAACATAGTGGGGCTAGTCAGGCACATCGACACCTGCAGTTTCTGAGCGTCGATGAAATGAAGCGAGATCAAAAAGACATTTCGAGCTGGGATCCTCTGGTTGAGCGCATGCTGGAAGCTCCTGCTAAAGAAGCGCCAGGTAGGTCTTACCCTTTCAGACGCATTTATTGAAGATGAATTGCTCATATGCCGCCGTGTCTCTAGAGCTAAGATCCAATCCTGGGCTGCCATTTACGCATTATGCTCTCCCGCTACCCCAGGGACCAAGTCCAGAGACACTCTATTCGGTCTACAATAAGTTGTATGAAGCAGCTGCTGCCGCCGTCAGATCATACATCTCTTCCAACAAACACTCAGGTCTTGAGCTTCACCCATCAGAGGGAGGATCATCGCCTATCAGCTACAACCTCGCCATGACGACTTCAGCCATGGCTATAGTCCCACGCAGGAACGAAGGCGCCCCTATCAAGAACGATCAAGGTGTCGAGGTAGGAAGTGTGGCCTTGAACGGTACGTTGTTAGCGGGTACTTTGATGGTCAAACTGGAAGACGAATGGAACGCGCTGCGAGATGATGAAGTGCAACTCGACGATATCTTGACAGCAATTGGCATTCCCCGGTAGGAAATTGCCACGAGATTCGTAGCACTTTATTTGGGAGAGCTACATCGTGGCCAGATGCGACAATAATGTATGGAGTTCCATTGTTGTTCCAGCGCTTTGTCTGAGACAATACAACAATGAACATAGGCCATAGAGATGAGACAGTTCTTCTCATATAACCAAAGACACTCTTACAACCCACTCTCTCACAGCCATGTCTCAACTTTGATCTCAAGCATACATAACGATCAGTACTTTTCGCCATCTGCCGTTCCGTCTTTACGAAAACATCAAGTTACTCCGGACATGCGCAGGAAAGATCGAACTTGCGAGTCTGTTCCTCAGGAGAGCATCACCTCGGACAACTACCTCATTCAGCTTCTGCGTGAGGAGGAAATCATCGAGGCCATCGGGACGGTCGATCCAGAGCAGGCTGTAGAGATGAGTCGCCGACTGGACGAGGAGTTGCAAGGACCATGGCACTACCTCGACAAACACAACACAATCCCTGCCGAAAAAAGGCTAGAGTCCTTCCAAAAGCTCAAGAAAGAAGCCGAAGAAGCCGACAAGGTCGAGGCACCTGAACCAGCCCCCGAGAACGAAGCTCTCGAATCCAAAGCTCTGGTAAAATACTCTCCCTCCGCCATAAGAAACTTCGAAAGAATCAGCGTCAAGAACCCACGCATCCGTCGACCCCCCAGCCACAAAGGCACATACACCTGGTCCGGCCGAGTCTTCCACCTAAAACAAGAACCCAAATACGCCGCCAAAGACAAACTCATCGCCGACGAGAAACCCTTCACCACCATGATCAGAACTGGTATCCTTAAAACTCCTGAGAATCAGTTCTACAACCACAATATGGAGAAAGACAAGGAGATTTTGTGGAAAGTGCCTGAGGAGTTGGTCTATAGGCCTTTTGATGCTGCGAGGATGTTTGCTGATGAGATGAGGGAGCGTCCGCTGAGGATTGCGGCGAAGCAGATTAGGATTTTTGTTACGCAGCATTGAGGGTTGGTGGGTCGTGGTGTGAAGATTGGCTAGATATCACACGCGAGGGGACGAGAACATGACATTTCATTAGTCATGCTACTTCCAGGCAGTCGCTGTTTCTCCATCCTAAAGGGAGTCCCCTGTTCACTTCTCATGGTATCCATCGCACTTTCCTTGAGACTTGGTGCAACTCAAGACCCCACGTGCCTTTTTGCTCATCAGTTGAGTGCTGACACATTCGCGCTTGCAAGGAACCAATGGAAACAGACATGACAGTTCTAAATCAAGATCCGAATAGGCAGTCGCACTCTGTCGTTCCTCTGTTTGCTACCTTCCCAGATTCTCCAGCAAACAAAAGGCAGAAGCTAAAAGGTATTATATCTAGACGAGTCGTCCCTACACACTGTTTCGTGTTTTCAGACCTCACAGCCCGACATGGATGCAAAGCTCAACCTTTCGACGATAAACAGCACTAGCAACAGACTAAACATCCACATATATCTCCACCTCATGACCCCATCTCGAAGATCATTTCGCGACTCCATCTATCACACCGCCATACTCGTCCTCTTCTTGACCAGCATTCTCTTGGCGATAGGGCTGGTCGCTATATGGGACACATTGCAAGCAACGGCCTCTGCCTCTGATAGAGAGTCATGGAGCACAAGGACGAGTGAGAGAGAGTCATTGAGTAGCGAGAGTGATCACGAGGGAGCCAGAGAATATGGGGAGGAGGTGGACTGATTGTGAGTATCTTCATGTCGAGACTCGAAACAAGTCTGATTGACAGGATACCTTGCTATTCTACAGATCCGAGTTGGTGGCAACAGAAAGACGAGAAACAGGAAAAGAGGAGTAGTGGTCAAAGTTGGGATGGTAAAAGAAATGGTATCAACGAGGAGAGACATTACGGGCTATAATTAAGATTTGAAACTTTTTTCGTTCAGTGCTCAGCGAAGTAGAGAACCCAGCAACTCAGATGGGATGCATTCAACCCCCACGACTTGCTTAGAACAGCTTGCTGAGGAAGCCACCCTTCTTGGGGGTTTGCTCAGCACCGATCTCGCTCGAGGTTTCAGAAACATTCTTCTCGGCATCGGGCAGAGACTGTTCCTTGCCAAGACGAGGGTTGCGCAGGCACAGCGAGAAAGCGATCAACGGGATGCAGAGGCAGATACCAGTGATGCAAAGCATACGCTGGATGTGTCTGTATGAGACGATGACAGCGTCACGCTCAGGAGTGCCGACGGGGTAGTCGAGGATGAAGAACAGAGGGTTGCTGTAAGCGTACACAGCTACGGTGGCGTTGTTGGTGACTCCAGCCAAGTTACGCTCAAGCTCTCCAGGAAGAATCTGAGTCCATAGGGCTCCGGAGATAGTTGATCCAATCGCACTACCGATGTTGTACAACGCAAGGTACAGTCCGGTGACCAACGCAAGATGCTCGTGCTGGGTAGCTGCTTGGATAAGAGTTTGAACTGGGTAAGGGAAAAGGCCACCAGCGAAGCCCAAAATGACCTCTCCGGCGATGATTCCAGCGTAGGAGCTCTGGGTAAGACCGCCTCTGAAGCGAAGCAAGATACCGAAGGCAACCATGAACATCAGGGTGCCAAACACGATGAATGGCTTCAGGTGTCTGATTTGTCTGACAAAGCGGACCAGAAGACCAAGAGACACACCGGTCAGAACTGAAACGAAGCTGTAGAGCGAAGTGATACGAGTGGCAGACTTGACACTTTGGTCGAAGGCAACGACAACAACAGTGTAGAGGTAGCCTCCTTGCATGTACCAAATGCTGTTCAGCAAGCAGGCAACGCCAAGAGCAGCCCAGACACTGCGGTCCTTAAGGAGATGGAATGGTACAAGAGGGTGAGGAGCGCGACGCTCATAAAGGACGAAGACGGGGATGAGGCAGATACCGATGACAAGAGGAGCAATGACATGAGCTGTACCCCAAGTCTCCGAAACACCGCCAGCGATTGTGAAGGGCACAAGGATGAGTGCAAACATGGCGATCATCAGAATGATACCAGGAACATCCAGTTGCCAGAATAGGGCCATGAGAGTCTTGCCCATGCCGTCGCGCTTGAATGCAGACTGGTAGTTTGCCAGAGCGCCAGCCTTCTTTGCGCGACCGGATGCAATAGAGAGGGCGACAATGAGCGGCAAGGCGCAAACGGGGTAGATGATGGCCCACATGCCAATACCCCAACGCCAGGTGGTACTCAACAACACAGCAGATGCGACATCTCCAGAGACCTATTCAAGGAGACACAATTAGCGAATTTCCAGTGCCAAAATCGACTCTCAAACGTACCCAAGTGTTGATCAAGAAAGGCAAGGCAGGGATATATGACCAAGCCAATCTACCCTTCAAAGACGAGATATCTCCAACGATAATTTCAACCAGCAACGTGACGATTGTGTATCCGATTTGGTAGAAGATAGCACCGGCTGCGAAGGCACTGACGTTGTGTGCAGCAGCCTCAACAACCGTGCCCAGGAGGTAGAAGAAGATGGACAGGTAAACAAGCTCAACACGACCGAAGACGTCGGCAATCTTTGCAGCTGTAGGCTGAGCAGCAGCAGCGATGACGGTGCGAACAATGTTGACAGTCGAAAGCAAAGAGTGCTCGCCGATCGAAGACAAAGCAGTGCTCTGACTGTGTTAGTTATCTGACGCATTGCAAGTGGGACGTTGACCAATTACCTGATATGTGTATCTGACGGTTCCATCGAGGCCATAGGCGTATGCGATCAAGAAGACACCAATGCCGAGGAACCAGCGATCGAAAGAAGTGAGGTGGGCGTTGATTGCTTCGATGCGCGCAACACCAGGACTCTTCTTGCCCAGGATGGCTACTTGCTCGCTGAAAGCATCCTCTGACGAGTGGGCTCTGACATCGGTTTCGGCCTCAGCCTTTGTGGCCGAAGGAGAGTGTGAATCAATCGACGACATTGCACCCGAGATAGTGAGTCGAGTCAAGGGTCAGTGTCCGATTGTATCGTCAGGTGGGGTAGAAAAGCGATCGACGGAGCAGGACAGCATTGACTGAGGGACACGGCATTTTATGTAGATACCGCCAAGGCAATGGGAAGCGGTCGGCGCAGCTGAAAAGCCTCGCAGCAAAAGAATGGGTCTCAAACCAGGCAAGATTGGGTGATGGATTAGATAATCCCTCGGTCCAGAGTAAAATTTTATCAGATCGTGCAGGGTCCAGCGATATGGTGCCGACTATTGGGTCGTTTGCTGGAAGGCCGTTGCCCAGTTGAGCTGTCCTGCTGCACAAAGTCCCGTGTTGCCCTATTTCCCTGGGAAAATACCTTGCTACCCATCTTCTAATCTGTAGATCGTCAAGGACCTAGAATCCAGACACATGTTCTCCTCTTAATTTATCTTTCGGGCGCCTTTCTTCCGTATTGCGCGGAGTAGTGCAGTTTGCCATTCAAAGATTCAACATGGACTGACATTCGCAGCATGCAAAGCCGACAAGAAATACCGTGATGGTCTGATAAAATTTTCATCTTATCAGATGCTTCAACGGTAGCTTTGGCGCTTTGAGCCGTAAGTGGCTTCTTTTAAGGCGCCACGAGATGCGTTTGGCTTGACCGAAGGATGAGTGTTGACTCTTCAAAAGAAAGTCAGGTAGCTAGAGACTTGGATATGTCTTGGCTTGCAAATATCTTAGGACAACCATGTGTTATCGCACTAAGATCTTATCAGATTTGCAAGCGAGCTCGCCCGTATGCCCAGCACGAAACCGCGTTGCTTCCCACTCGCACCCGCAGCGCTTGCTTTGCCTCTGATCTACGCGTGGGAGGATCCGAAGTTTTGTTTCTAGAATTTGCAAGGGGGAAGTCTTTTGTCTTGGGTCAGTCAAGGCGAGCGAGATTGCTATTGTAGCATCGGAAGTTGCCGATGTTTCATGGTGCCAAGGCTTCCAAAGCCATGAAGCTTCTGGCCGTAAGCAGATGCAATTATATCGAGGACTGCGCGAGTTAGCAACGACAAAACATCACATTATTGCTTGTTGATAAATATTCGAAGACGACAGTTTGAAGGTGAAAGAGACACTTGTTGGTGCCATTAAAATCATGCATATATAATTCGTATAAATATCTTCCCGCAAGAGTGGCTGGCACCCATTAGACCTTCTCTTCGTGTACGTGGTCTGATGTTTTGGCGTAAGGAACCTCCTCGGCAGTCATCATAGGCTTGTACTTGGCGTACTTGACAGTACCCAATACTGAAGGGCTGTCCTTGAAAATGGTGTCCAGCTCTTCCAATGATCGTCCCTTGGTCTCGGGGTCTGAGGATAAAAAGTTAGCAGGAGTACAGAGAAATTGTGAAAGATGGCGTAACTTACAGAGGAAGTAAACTGTGACAGGAATGCAGGCACCAATGCATGCGTACACGATGTAGTACTGGTAGCCAATGTTGTTGATGGCTACTGGTGTGATCATTGCAACAGCAAAGTTCCACAGCCAATGATTGGCGGTAGAGATAGATGCCATAGCGACACGTAGTCTAATTGGTGCCACTTCGGTACAGTACAAAAAGTTAGCACCGAGGAAACCGATGGGTGTAAA
This sequence comes from Aureobasidium sp. EXF-3400, assembly GCA_024195585.1. Classification (NCBI taxonomy): domain Eukaryota; kingdom Fungi; phylum Ascomycota; class Dothideomycetes; order Dothideales; family Saccotheciaceae; genus Aureobasidium; species Aureobasidium sp. EXF-3400. The sequence continues at coordinate 5,727 of SWBL01000213.1, read as the reverse complement.
GAAGCAAAACAAGTAGACGAAAAAGGCGGCAGCAACAGATGCACCATAATTGTCGTGAGGGAAAGAGGTTGCGACGGCGAGAGCTACCATGCACATAGCCATGCCGCCGCCGCTAATAATGAAGCAAATACGGCGACCGAAACGGTCGATGCAGAAGAAGGCAACGAAACACGACAAAAACTTCCAAGTCAGGGTGCCGGCGGACAAAAGCTTGGAGTTGTAAGCGGTCATGCCAAGACCCTGCTGGAAGATGGTCGAGGCGTAGACGGAGATGAGATTGGTTCCGGACATTTGCTGGAAGAACTGAAGCAAGATACAGAGACCGAAACGGTAGGCAAGCTTGTCTTCGCCCATGCTGAACAAATCTTTGAAAGAGGCGGCCTTGGTCGAGGAGTCCTCGAGGGAGAGCTCGATACCAACACATTCTGCCTCAATTTCGGGGGCGTCAATTGGTAGACCCTTGAGAGCAGCCAAGTTCTGGCGAGCTTCCTGGGCACGGTTTTGAGCGAGAAGCCAGCGTGGCGATTCGGGGAAGAACCAGACAGAGAACAGAACGATGAGCGAGAAGAGCAGAGCGATGGCGATCGGAGGTCGCCAGGTGACGGATCCGGTCTTGAGCGTGAAAAATCCGAAATCGATCCAAGATTCGAGAGTGTAACCAAACGAGATGAACATACCGTCGAGAACAACGTGCTTACCACGGTTCTTCGCAGATGAACATTCTGATTGCCAGACGGGAACAGTAGCTGAAAGCTGTCCAACACCGAGACCAATGATGATACGACCAACGATGAGCTGACCAAGTTCGAAAGCAGAGCACTCAATGGCTTCGCCAATGAGTGTGCAGAGAGCACCGATGAAGATAACCCATCGTCTTCCGAGACGGGTACCAGTGTAACTACAGCTCAGCGCACCAACCAGCGCACCGAGCGTGAAGGTTGCAATAACGAGGCCCTGGAGAGTAGCGTGGTGGGCCTTGACCTCACCCTTGTAGTCGACGGTGTTGATTTGAGGGAACTGGTGTCTCCAGTTCTCTTCGGACAACAGTGGGCCGAGACCAGACTGGTTGTAACCGAACAGGATGAAAGATGGAGCGACGACCAGTGCGATCTGGGCGACAGACAGGGCCTTGCCCGTCATTCCAAGGAAGCCAACCATTTTGTCGGGAATTAGTGGGCTGTAGGCGACGAGTTGTGCACGCTTATGCAGCAAAAGAGCCAAGCAGAGACAAGAATGGGCGTCGAACTCTCTTCAGAAGGCCAAGAACAGTCAAGCCTTGAGCGAAGATTTGGCGTGTGATGAGCGCTGTAAGTCGGACAGTAGTTCAAACTGCAGAGAGCAGATCGTTCTGCCTTTATACTCTTTACCAAATTTGATTTGAGCTCGCACTTTTCTCCTGGTGCACCGTCAACTCCACATACTCCATATTTGCAGTGGGTCCATTGGGACATGGGGATACGATAGCATGGTCAGCAAATGTTTCGACCGGCTACGGCACCTAAGCCAAGCCGGTATGCCTTTCAATTTTGGTTCTTCTCGAACCGCCGATATGGTTGTCAACGTCGTCAAGATTGGTCAATTCCGAGGTCAACAAGCATGTTTTCCGGCCCTTTCACGGTCCTTCTCCTGGTTCCTCCGGACAGTCTGAGTTAGAGACGCCTAAACAAGCGGCCGCTGCAGCAAATTTGCAACCATCAGAGGCCGGGGCATGGTGGAGCACTGGAGACGACTGGAGATCCAACAGCATCCCCACGGAGCACGCTCTAGAAGTGATGTGTTTGGGTTCCGAGCACGAAAAAGATGCGGAGCGTGGACGAGAAGATGCGGAGCGTACACGAGACGATGCGGAGCGTGGACCAGGAGATGTGGAGCAGAGCTTTGCAAAACGTCGATGTGTTGTCTGCGTCAGGCGCTTCGGTAAGAAAGCCGAAAGAAAGTTCGAAATGCGACTCGGACTCGCGTTTGGCGAGCCTGAAAAAACAACATCACGGTTGAGGTTGCACCAAATTTTCCCCATGTTTGTTCGAGAATTTGCTCCACCTTGAAAGGCCTGCGCTCTGCCGCGCGCCTGATCCAGGATGAGTTTATGACTGTGCCCAGTTCATACGACAATTCAGTCCGGTGAGCTTTCTCCAACTTGGATATGGCAATGATATACTGGATGTATATATGTTCTTGGACCCCATGAAGATGCTGTCGATTCGATTATATCAAGATCAACGAGCTATGACGATCTCGGGCAATAGTCGCAGCAAAACCGGAAGTAGGGCCTCATCCAACACCAGCCCATTGACTCGCCCTGGTGGTCCGTTGCTAACAGCAAGAAGTGCCCAGACGGACTTCTGCATGGCCGAAATCGCCTGCGGTTCGTCCGCTTCTGGGAAAGGTTGAGAAGAACATCAGGAGACGATGGGAGAACAGCCTAAAAGTCCAAGGGCAATAATCCATGTGGATAACAGAAGCCGGTTCGACTCGTAGGAACAGCAGTGACGCACTCGCACTTGTTCTTGCGGAAGGATTGCCTTGGCCATGTGCTTTGTGCCTGTCTCACAGCTTTTTCGGTGAACTTTTCTTAGCTAGCGACCTGATCGGCTTGTTGATCTCTCAAATTTCTTTCACTCAGCTATTTTCCAAGCTCAAGAAAGAATTGGACGCCTCGTGTCCTCTCAACCAATTCGATTGCATTAGCTGAGCAAAACAAAAAGTAAATTGACGGAGCCGCTACTCCAACGGACCGTGTCACCGTGTGCTGAGTTTGTCACCATCGTTTCGGCATCATCGGTAGCAAAGATAAGGGATCTCGAGTTTGTAGGCGCCGACCGAGATCATGTTGTTATGTGATTCAAATGCCAAACACACACACACACCGAGATCACTCTCTTATCTGGAGCTAACGGAAGTGCACATGGGGCCGAATCTCGGTAGGACCAGACCACATCGGCATCTGGCAAGCTCTCTCGTTGCCGAACTCACCGCACCCATGTTTGAGAAATCACAATTCCCTCCCTTCCACCACTCACAGACATTCTGTTACCAGGACTTCATGTTGCGGTAAAAAGAGATTTTGACGGCTTGTATGCATAGATTACGTGAAGCGGTCGGCACATACACGTGCCATTGAGTTGCCAACACGGATTGCGCTTCCAACGGCCGAAACAAAGATTCCCAACTAGGACATCGACCACTGCCGGTTGATGCCAACAGATCATTCCGAGGACCATATCGGAAGCGCTCCAGCAGGGTCACGCTCTCGACATGGATTCTGAGGGTCGTCAACGACATTACTCGCCGCGTTATGATACTGTGTTCGTTCTGATGACTTATAACAGTGCCTGTGATGTGTCTCAGTGTAATGGTCCATTCTGACGTCTCCCAGATGTCTTCTGGATTGATTATGCACATCGATATCTTTTCAAGTGGTTAGTCGACGATCAAACATTGTATCTGGGCTGAAGAACATAGCACAACCTCGATGTGTCTGGACATACATGCATAAACCTCAGAACTTGCAGTTACTGTCTAATGGCAACGCTACTTGATCGAAGCATTATCTCGTACATAGGCTGTGGCATGTAAGGCCTCTATGGATAAGAGTACAAGCCAAGACGTCACTCACAGAGAAGTGGTCGAAACGTGCGGGCTGCTGGACGTCTTGGCCATGCATATCATTGTCGCTACAATATTTCGTCTCGTACATCTTTTCTTCTTATATAACACGAGAGCTTTTGAGTGCGTTGAGAGGTGAGAGCCTGGAAAGTTGCTTGGCCACTTCCCTCAATGTTTGTGCTACAACCTCAATCAAAATCGGCGTGGTCTGGTATCATGCGCTCAAGCGATCCTCTGAGCTCCAATACAGTCAGAAGGCAATCCCAACTCGCTAAGCTGGTCAAACCTTTGTAGAGAATCACAACAGCGACTTGAACAAATCACTCGGTCACTGATGCGAGCGCTGAGCCTACCCATAATGGTAATCCGGTCAAGAGCAGTCAAGCTCTTGGAATCAACGTTGAAATCCTTGGCGGAAGGATTCTCCATACCATGCCTCATCGGGCATACTTCGCGCTCTCTACTAGATCATTGGCCAGAGACCATTTCAAAGGTTTCGTAGAGACACAGCCTCGCGCGCGGAATGGCCTTGATCTGGAAAAAGATTCGCTGCCAGCAAATCTCAATGTCGAAGAGGCCGACGATGCTGACGAAGCATCAAGACTGAGCACCGATTGACAATGTTATAAGAAGGGCAGAATGCTTCAAAGATTCTTCTGGCATCAGATCCAAGAGTCACTTGAATTCTATATCGAAAGCAATACCCTTTGTCCACAATGTTTACTCCCAGCAGCCTTCTTTCTACTTTACTTGCCATAGGCGCAACCGCACTACCAGCTCCTCAGAACAATCCGAACGCCTCTCTCGCCAATTTGACTTACGGTCCTATACCCGGAGAGTCGAGAACCTATGTCGATTACAATGGGACCGCCGCCCCGTTTCCAGGAAACATCACCGGCGCAGTTCTGCCGACCGAGAGCGGACCCGCAGGACCAGACGATCTTCTTTTCAGAACTTGCTGAGTGCAGAATGGGCAATCTTCGACTTCTATCAACAAGGCATTGAGGCTTTCGACAGTTCGTATTTCACCGAACTCGGCCTACCCAATACGACGTATGAACGTGTGAAGCAAATCCGTGACAACGAAGCTGGCCATCTGCGTATCTTCCAGGACAGCATCAGTGCCACCAGCGTCAAGCCCGGTGCTTGTACTTATGACTACGGCTTCAATGGGAATGCGAGTGTATGGTTGGCTCTGCAAGTCAGCCTCGAGGTGATTAGTATGGCGTTCTTGACCGGTCTGGTCAGGGAAGCTCTGAATCAAGACACAATGAGTGCCCTTGTTGCCATTGGCGAAGTAGAGTCACGACACAACACTTGGGCTCTCATCGACATCTGGAACACAAACCCCTTCTCCGGACCTGCTGATACTGTCTTTCCCTATGCCAATGAGATTCTGGACCTTACAGTTCAATATATCGTGCCGGGCAGCTGCCCCACCGCCAATCCATCATATCCGTTGCCTAGACAAAATCTACCAGCAGCGACCGCTGTTTATGAGAAGGGACTCGTCGAGATCGTGTTTACGGACCCTCATAACCAACCTGACTGGTATTCGGAGCAGAAGGATAGACCCTACTACGCGGTCTTCTTCCATGGTGTTCACAACATCACGAAGCCTTTCGATACGAAGACCAACACGTCTTCATACCCGACCGAGTTCGATGCCGGAGAAGGACTTATCATTGCGGTGATCGCGAACGAGATTGGTGCTCCGACTCTGGACAGCGTCGTTGCGGGTCCAGCTATCATTCTCGAGCAGCCCACCTTGTAGATTCCCGGCGAGCAGGGAGAAGGTTGACAGAAGCGTTACATGGGAGCGATAATGAGTACTATGGAAGACCTGATTTGTTGACTAGATTGCTCTCCGAGCAAGCGTTCGTCGCGTCGCTTATTGCTTTGCTGTACTCTAAGTCATTCGTTGAGCAGTTGATAATTCGATCACAACATCATCTCCCTCCATAAGCAATTTGTCGTGATATTCAGAAAAGAAGTGAGGGATGCAAAAGCGAAAGTAGCAAAAAGTGCAAAACATACAGCAGCAGGGATTCCCACGTGGTCACCCACCGTAGTACTAATCTGCCGTTCAACTGCTTATGTATGGCAGAGCGGACGGGATGC
>SWBL01000212.1:0-88469 GCA_024195585.1 Aureobasidium sp. EXF-3400 | reverse complement strand
CCCGTCCGCTCTGCCATACATAAGCAGTTGAACGGCAGATTAGTACTACGGTGGGTGACCACGTGGGAATCCCTGCTGCTGTATGTTTTGCATTTTTGTGACCGAACCACGAGATATACTTTTGCTATATGATCTCCTTGAACGACGGGCCTTGCTGCATCGTTTTTGCTGTTCGTCGAAGGATTTTACCAAGACCTTAGTCATCAGGCGCCAACGCGACATGCATCATCCGATCACCATGCTCTCGTGTAACCTCACCTTCATCAACAACGACGACTTGCGATTCCTTTATGCGTATGAGTAAACGTGAATCATGGGTTCCAAGACGCCAGATGAGCACCAGCAAGGTCCCGATGGTATGTGGATACCAAACATGACCAACTATGGTTTCCTCTAATGTCGTGATCAGGATCGTCGACCGGAGGTGCAATTGCCGACATCAATCCTCCCAAGCCAGCAGCAGCCGCTGGACTTGTTTCTGGTGTGCTCGAAGGGCAGGATGAAGACGATGATGACGGCAAAAATGGTGATGATGTTGAATGTACCCTGAAGGCTGAAAACAGTAAGACAAGCCTACTTGAAGTGACTGATCTGATTCTGACTCGAGAAGGCAAGGCCAAGAAGAAGAGAAAGAATAACAAGAAGAAAAAGAAGAAACAGACGGCACCACCCAGGGTCGCACTTGCCAACCTCTTCCAGGGCAACAAGTACCCCGAGGGTGAGATTGTCGAATATGCCGTCCGCGACGAAAACCTCCAGCGGACCACCTCTGCAGAACTTCGTCATCAAGATGCTATCAAAAACATGGATGATGAGTTTCTTAATGACTATCGCAAGGCTGCCGAAATACACCGTCAAGTTCGCCAGTACGTGCAGACGATTGCAAAGCCCGGTATCACGATGAGCAAGCTCGCCGACGAGATCGAAGAAGGTGTCCGGGCATTGACAGGCCACCAAGGTCTCGAGACCGGAGATGCACTCAAAGCTGGTATGGGATTCCCGACCGGATTGTGTTTGAACAATATCGGCGCACACTGGACTCCCAATCGTGGAGGCAAGGAGGTCGTGCTCCAGTATGACGATGTCCTGAAAGTGGACTTCGGAGTTCATGTCAATGGCAGGATTGTGGATAGTGCGTTTACTGTGGCTGCCAATCCTGTCTATAACAACTTGCTTGCTGCCGTCAAAGCAGCCACTAATACCGGGCTCAAGGTATGTTGACTCTACCACAGAAGTCTGTACGCAAGCTCACTGTTCATAGGAAGCCGGTATCGATGCTAGAATTGACCAGATCAGCGAGGACATCCAAGAGGTGATGGAGAGCTACGAGGTTGAACTCGGTGGCAAGACCATCCCCGTCAAAGCAGTTCAGAACATCACTGGCCACAACATCTTACGCTACAAAATCCACGGTGACAAGCAGGTCCCTTTCGTCAAGACTGAGACAAACCAACGCATGGAGGAAGGCGATATCTTTGCCATCGAGACTTTTGGCACCACCGGCAATGGCTGGCTCGAAGATGACATTGGTATCTATGGCTATGGTCGCAACGAGGGCGTTCGTCCTACAGGTCTGCAATACGCATCTGCAAAGTCGTTGCTCAAGACCATTGATGATAATTTTGGAACTCTGGTCTTTTCCCGACGTTATCTTGAGCGTTTGGGTGTGAAGAACTACCATCTCGGTATGAAATCACTCATCGCTAGTGGTGTTGTTGAGGACTACGCGCCTTTAGTCGATGTACCTGGGTCTTATGTCGCTCAGTTCGAGCACGTAAGTACACTCGTCTAGTCGGTGTTGGGTGATTTGCTAACGTACATATAGACTGTTCTGCTCAGACCCAACTGCAAAGAGGTCATCTCTCGTGGCGATGACTATTAGGGGTGATGCATTTCTCGTTGAATTTGACATTACTGATTTCCTAGTTTGATTTCCCATCCGCTCAACTCTTCAACCATGACGGATGGATAACGGTTAACGCATCTCAACATGCTCTGCTTACTATATAAACAACACCGACCAATTACACTCTTTTATATTGCGATACATTATGTCCATGGTGCCAGTGGTTTCCATCTAATTCTTGTATTCCTAAGCCTTGAGGATGGCGGGGTGAGTGCTCAAGCTCTATATGTACTGTGTGCTCCTGTGAAATTGGCCGATCAAGAGGAGTCGGCGGATTGTAAGGGCTTGGTGGATTGTAAGGGCTCGGTGGACCGCAGGAGGTCGATGGAGTGCTATTCTTGAGATCGAACTGCTGAAATGTTTGATGTGCTCGACGCTTCCTGTGTCGCCAGAGAAAGAGTATTGCTGCGCTGATGAGTAGCACGCCGGCTGAGACGGCTACTCCAATACCAATGGCCATCGGGATGTTATTGGTTGCATGATCGTTATGATCAGGCCGGGCCGTCGCTGTGCTTGTGTTGCTAGCGATACTTCCTGGTGTCGTGGCATTCAGAGTCGTAGCCCCGGTCTTTCTGTCCAATATGGCAACACCAATTCCAACGGTAAAGGGAGAGAAACTACCACTTTCTGATTCAGAAAGGCAGAGTCCAGATGTAGCGTTCCAACCCATACCACAGCAAAAGAGCCCATTGCCAGTCTCGGAGACAATGGAGATTGAAATACCACCATCTGGTATAACTGCAGCCTATGTTAGCGAATCCCGACCAGAAAAACGGTCGATCCTGCACTCACTCGTCTGGCAATAATTTGGGCAAGCGTCGCTATCCCACGTTCTATCTGTACATCCGCCGCGAGATATCCTGTTGCCGTACTCATTGCCTTGGTTAAAGCAATATCTACATCGTTAGTGATTGTGACGTATCGCAAGATTATCCACACACGTACCCATTGTCTAGACATAGACTATTGACACCACAACAGTGACTATTGGTCGCCGCACTATTGCAGGAAATCAAGGTCTCGCCAACCGATTTGTCAGGCCAGTAACATGTTTGAGCAGATCCGAGCAGGGAAAGCTGTGCAACAATGAAGAGAGATCGAAGGCACCAAGGCATGAACATTGCGTGCCTATAATCACAAGGCGAGTAGTTAATGGACACGTGTGAGCGATGGCCTGGATCTTATATCTCCAAAGCCGACATGGCTACGACAATGCAGTCAGCCGGGATGCGTCTTCGACAATTTCTTCATGCTGTACAAAGGATCTGGAGCTAGCCAAATTCCTCCCGTGAGTTGCTGAGACTGTACCTGGTTGCGGGGAGGAAGAAAAAGAAAATAAGGCGGAAGGCCTGAGGTTGTGAGTTATTTCGGGCGGAATACCGTATATACTTATGCATGCCCGTTTGTGGCACAGCGACTGCATCTTCAGCCTCGCTTCGATGCCGCAGCGGACCATCTCCAATCCTCGTCTCGAGTCAAAGTTTCCACGAGATTTAATCTAGTGTGAATAAATCGAACAGCAGACTTCGTCCGTACAAGGAGAAAGTTGCAATGTCGTGATGCAAAGCTGAATCTTTCTATCGCTCGAAGTAGAGAAAGGAACATCCTCAGGGAAGTCACGACCCACGGTACAGAACGACAAGTGGCTATGCAGAACATTCGTGCCGTCCCAACATCAACTTTTGCTTCTTCGTCAATCCCAGACCTGCCTGACGCTGACATTAAGCCTCTTTGTACCCATGAACCCCTTCCACCTCTGATAAGCCTTGCGCTCTTTCTCAGTAACCCTCTTCGCCGCGTCACCCTTGACCGCAGGCCACTCGGCCAACCACTGCGGACATGAATTCGGTATCGTGCGAGGCATGGCATGCCACGCCCATCTAATTTCACCATCCATGTGCACACAATCGCCACTTCTGACCCTGATGGCTACAGTTCTCTTTTTCGGGTCTTCGCCTTCTGCCAACTCGGCCTCACCTCTTGCAATTACAAAGATGCCATCGCAGCCAAAAGAGAAGGAAGCGAGGCCTCTTTCGCACAACTCGCTGACGTCGCGGTGCACTGGCATGTAGTCTTTTTGTCCGTACAACAAGCAAACTCCAGATTCTGGGCGGATGTGTGGGAAGAGGCCGCTGACCAGAGTGCTTAGATCCGAGGGGAAAGTTGTAGGTCCGTTTTTGGGGTAGCTGCGGGTAGGCCAATGGTATTGTTCGCCTAGTGTCAACCAGCGGAGTTTTCTTGATAGCATCTGTGCCATGTTGAGTGTTTTCTGAGACTCTGGGTTCTTTGGTGTTGCGTGTATTGATTGAGGGTCGTAGGAGAATAATGATGGAGTTTCTTCTGACTTGCCACTTTCTGGTGTTGGGTATTCGATGTCGAAATCTGTTTGTAGGTTGATTTTGTGTTTCGGGTCGGCCATATATTTGTGCATAATTTGCGATATCCACTGCGATTGTGTTTCAGGGGGCAGGATCCCTGGTGCTATTTGCAAGCCTGGTTCGAAAAATCAACTCGACTGTTCATCGCATCCAACAATATATAACAAACTTACCTGGAAAGTCTGTGTGCTCATAAACAGTCACATCCTCAATCTCAGTCTCGAGCGGAGATTCATCACCTTCCGTACCCAAGGCAGCATTTCGAAAGGCAATGCAAGCCTTCTCAATCGCAGTTTTCGAAATCGTGCTGACCGGTCTGATCACTTTGGCTTGTTCCTCACTCAATCCTTTATCCCAATTCACCACACTCGTATCATTTTCCAGTTCCGAGATTTTGACTTTGTTGTAATGCCAATATTGTTCTTGGATGAATTGTGGAGGTATGGCATGAGTATCATGATGGTGATCCTTTATATTTCCAACGTCAGTTATTTCTGATACTCAGGCATGGTTATGTTGGCTGATTGCCACCTTTACGGCCACGTTCATCACCTGTGGACTTTCGCCCTTACCTTGTCGTCTGAAAAGTCCATGTTGAACACTAAATCGAGAAATGGCCGTACGTTGTATGATGGCTATGTGTCTACCCCTGAGCATGCTTTTGCGACTTTGTGGATTTTTTGTGGATGTTGCTGCCAAACAACTCGCGTGAGCAAAAAGTCGCAAACGTTTGGCATGGACTTGACTCAGGCTTCCAAAACACCCGAGTCAAGTCATGCCAAGTCCTTCTAGAAGCCCGACAGAACGTTGTCTGGGAAAGCACGGCGGGTCACCAGCGCACCGATCACGACCTGCGAACATCGCACATCGCACATCGAACCCAAAGATCATCACCAAACTCCGGCCCGCTTTTTCACAAATCAAAGGTGAAAAACTTTGACAGGAGTGGGATCCGAAATTAAACATGTGGACCGGAACTCGGGAAATGGTTGGTTGGTTGTCTGGGCACTTCGTTGCACACAAAATGGCACACGTCATTTTCGACATCGATGATGCCAGGTTTTGGACATATTGGCAAGGGTGAGGCACACACATACACACAAGCAGTGAGTCATCTGATATGTTCTGCGGCACAGAGACCATAGTCATCACAATGCGAAGTATCACAGAGGCAAGAGAGTGGCAATGCTGAAAGAATATTGTGAGAAAAGTGTGGTGGTTGTAGTACATTATAGAGAATTGCTAGATAAAAAAAAATTGAAACAAGAATGGAAGAGTGGATATGGTAAGCCCTCGCAAGGGATGCTTCTGCAGAGAATGGCTCAAAAGGTAGCCAATCCCGAAAATGCAGATTTGGGTATCGAAAAATGAAGATGATTCAAAAAGACTCCCAAAAAGATCCCGTTTGGTTGTGTTGAAGATGAGACAAGAATGCTCAAATGGTTTGGAAAGCCCTCTGCACGAGGACATTCCTGATGATAGAACTCCTCGCTGGTTGTTTGAAACGCTGATGATGATATCGAAATGATAGAAAGCAAAAACTTTTTTTGGTTGGTCGTTAAGATGTCGTGAAGAGGCGTGGCATGATCAGAGAAGAAACGATCTACTCGCGGGTAGAGTCTCTGCTGAAGGTTCTGCTCAAACTTCTAAAGGCACCGCCAATGCGGCGAGCCTTGTCGGACACAGATGATCCGTTTGATGAGACGGAAGCGGCACTGTTCTGGCGGCTGGCGGAAGGCTTCATCTCATCGACAAAGTTGCCTGAGCCTCCTCTGCCAGTGTGGTAGACGGGAGCCTTAGCACGAGCATCCATAAGCTTCTGGTCGCGGACAAGCTCTTCGTCGAAAGAGAAGATGGCCCTTTGGCTTTCCTGGCGGGTGAAGGTGTTTCCCATGCCTCCTCTGCCAGCAGTGTACTTCTGGTTTGGTGGAGGAGGAGAAATGGCGCCACGGGATGCAGGACCAGTAGCGTCGTTGCCGACAGTGAGTTCCTCAACCTTGTAGCGCTTGAAGTTTCCAGCACCTCCTCGTCCAGAGCCAAGGTATGCAGTGCTTCTGCCTCTAGGAGCTGAGGGGTGAGGCTCGTTGATGAGGTAGCTCAATGAGACCATGTTGGTGTAGATGTGATTGTTGTTGTTGGTGTAGATGTGATTGTTGTTGTTGGTGTTGAGTAGACTTTGTTATGAATCCTTAGGATGTCTGATGACTCCAGGTAGTAGATGTATGTGATAGAAGTGTGGTTGAAAATGTGATATGAACAAACAGCTATGGAGGGGCAAGCAGCAGGTCTATATATGAACAAGCAGCAACAGGATCGAATGTTGACACATCACGATCGAAACGCCATTCCGGACCAAGAATTGCACCACCTTACGCGTGCGCAGAAAATTTGCAAATGATTTCTCCTCACTAATCCTCTAACTGCAAAGTGCCAAACGGACAATGATCAGGTGCGCCCGGCCCGCGCGTGTATGTACGACGCCATCTCATTCGGCTAACGGCTTCATCAGCTCCAGGACCAAGCCAAGGCGAAAAAAAAGTTTTTCGAGAACGCTCGCTGCTCACATCAGCTGCCTCTGGCAAACACCACTTTCATTCTAGTTTCTTCTTCGGAGGTGCCCGATCAACTGTCATCACTGCAATTTACAGCCTCGTTTTCTCACTTTTTGCAAGTTCTGCAAAGACCTTTTCATCTCTTCATCTCTGCTTGCAACCACAAGTTCCACAACCCCTCTTCAAACTCCTTAACTCAAAGCAGCGAAGAGCTCCACTGACAATTTCAGCCAAGGCCGGTACCTGAGCATACCATTACCCCCATGTTTCTTCAGAATCGACGCTATTACCCCATGAAATGCTCATCGGCTAAGTAAGTTTCAGTAAGGCGTCCGCGGGTATTAGCAAATGAAAACCTGCCTCCTCTTTTGACAGCACGAACCATAGGTTCAGAAACCCAAACATGAGAGAGGTGAACAGGATGAGAACAGTTTCAGTCATTCATGATGCCAATCTCGCAATTCATGATACATCTCTATGCTGCTTGCGTGATATTCCGCAATACTCTATGGACGTGGCAACCCTAGACCTCTCCCTGTGTGCTGTCGACATCAATTGCCTCCCAATGGCTGACGACATCTGGGCGCAGTGAGTCACGCATACCACGGAGGCGGATGCTTTCCGTACGGCTGTGCTAAAAATGTCACGTTGTCAACGTTGGAAGCTTTCGATCAATCCAAACACTTTTCCTGTTTGCGGCTCTCCCTTACACCGTACTTTTCTATGCGTGTGACCTTCTTCGCTGAACCAGCCATGTACACACCGCTGTTGCCAGAGAAGCCCAATTTCGGCCCCCTAAGAGACCGTAGTACACGTGAACATGGAGAGAAATGAGGTTTCTTGCCTCGATCGTTCTCGTCGCCCTCCTAAGCGCTTCGTTCGATTCGTGCTAGGTCAGGCCACACAAATTGTCTTTCATCAACGTAGCACAGCAAGTCAATCGTTGATCTGTCTCCTCACAAATGCAACACTTGTCTCTTTCTCATTCGTTCTCTCATTTCTGACTTGGCTCGTTTATGCTCTATGAAAAGTCACAGAAAACTATTTGGTAATGTATTGGCAAGGAAACCCCGAGGAGTGGTATTGTTCGGTAGCCCCGGACTACGGCTATTGGTAGATGTTTTGTACGTACCTGATCACCCCCCACAAAGTGGCGCGCGCCCTACCGCCGTAAGTTACAACCGTTTCCCCTCATTTTCCCCCTTTGCGCCAACCCGTATATTGCCCAGTCTGTGTCCTTGAGCCTTGTCTAGGCGCGCGGCGGACGTGCTCAGCCATCCCCATGAGCCGTGGTGTAGGGCGGTCGGCCCCGAGGCATCAGCACCAAGGAAGTGCGGAACGTAGCTTCTTCTTGGCTGACCCTTTCTCCGCATCTAGAGTCGAAACGTTGCTTTCCGAAAGAGAGAAACGGTCTTCAAACAAGGTGCCGTAGATGCGGGGGAGATGGTCAGGAAGGCATATCTGATCTGGGAAGTTTCAAGCGTTGCGGTCAGGTGCTCGAGTAGATTACTCGACGGTGACTCGTATACTCGATGGTCCAGGCCAGGCGTTTGAGGAAACAGGAGCGGTCGATCAGGTGTCACAAGTAGTGTGCCGAGAGGGTACGTCGCAGAGATGAGTTGTCGTTCTTGTCGAGGAGGTGGTATGGCTTTGTCGTCAAGTATTGCAAGAATCGCGTCATGCATCACGCAAACTTGGTATGGATGATTTCAGGATTCTCATGCCAGTCGTCGATGTTCACCCACATCTGCATAATCACGTCAGTCTGGAAACAGGTTGTGCAAGAAGTAAAGCTGTACTGACCCTTCTGAAGGTGCTAAGACCAGCCAGGATACTGCCACCAATCCACGTGCTGTACTTGCGTTCTGGAGGTGCGAAGATCTTGATGCGCATGTCTTTGACTGCCAGACGTTGAACCTCGTGTAATAGACGATCACCGAAGCCCTTGGTCAAAGTTGAACCTCCTGACAAGACGATGTTTGCGTAGAGGGATTTTCTCAGGTCCATGTCGGTACGGCTGATGGCATCGACAACGATCTGGTGGATGCCGGGATATTCGAGACCAATGATTTCAGGATCAAAGAGAATCTCGGACGCTCTGAATCTCTCGGGACCAATCTGCAGAACATGGTAAGCTTAAGTCGGGTTGCGTAGGGAGCACGTGGTTGTACCTTGAGCTTCTGGCCGTCAGGAAGGGTATACTCAACCGTCTTGCCGTCCTGTCTGGCATTGCCTGTGGCCCAGTCCTTCTCTTCCTTCTTGGGATCAAGAGCCAGGTAACTTGTCTTTTCCTTGATCATGCGCACGACCTCTTTCTCGGCACTGGTATGGAAGATGTAGCCCGATTTGCGAAGCAGCGTCTGTAAGTGCTCGGTAACGTCTCGGCCAGCGACATCGATACGGCGGATGCTGTTGTTGATGGCGAAGCCTTCGTAGACAGGTACAGCGTGCGAGACACCGTCACCCGAGTCCAAAACGATACCAGTGGTTCTGCCTGAGGCATAGAGGGACAAGACAGCTTGAATCGATGTAAACAAGGCGGGAACGTTGAAGGTCTCAAACAGGATCTGGGCAGCCGTGTCGCGGTTGGAGCGGGGATTGAGCGGCGGTTCGGTCAAGAGGACAGGGTGTTCTTCGCTCAGTGTCTTGAGTTCTTCGGTGTAGACATGTTGCCAGATCTTCTCCATGTCGTCCCAGTCGGTGACGATTCCGTGTTCCAGAGGGTAGCGGATCTTCAACAGGCCGCGCAGCTCCTGAGCCTTTTGGCCGATAAAGACATCGCCTTCGAGAGCGCCAGCCAGGACGCGCAAGTGCTTGGGTCGGCCGACGTAGGATGGGAAATAACATTTGGGCGCGTCCTCGCCCGCGAAGCCAGCTCTGATGGTGCCGCTGCCGTTGTCCAGGACAATTGGGGCGTTGTGGAGTGTGTCTGCCATCTGTCCTTGTTGTGTGATCCTTCTCTTTCTAAACAAACTATTGTTGCGGGCCCATGATGTTGAGAGATTGCTGGCGGAGCTGTTGCTGTCTCGGATGGTCGCTGAAACACAAGGAGATGCTTGGCATTGTGTTGGCCAACAGCTCTCCGGACTTTAGAAGCTACCTCGGGTCCTACCATTCTATTCCCACTCTGTCCCTGCTTTTGCTGATACTCTATCTACTCAAGCGCACCCTGACTCCGTCCCTGCTTTCTGCTTACTTTCCGTTCATACAAGCAGACCCCTGCCGCTCTTCTTCACACTTTGTGCCATAATCAACCTGGCCATGCAGTTCAACGCAGAGCCCGCCGTCCAGGACCCTCGCTTCGCTCCCAACACTACTACTAATCACTCCCATTCACAACCCCCGGACAATAACCCCTCTGCCATGTCTGCTACCAGAGAGCATGTCGATATAGACAAGCAGTGCGGTGTTCCCCAGTTCAACGGTGTCCCGTGTCCTGCTGCACTTGCTTGCCCGGCACATTCCATCCAGGACAAGTATGCTGTGCCTGGCAGGACTGCTCCACTCGAACAGCTTATGGCTCGCCAGCAGCAAGAGTTTGCCCAGCTTCCTCAGCAATAGATCACAGTTGCAGTACGAATGTCGCTGAAATCTTTAATCTACACCGCGCTAATCATCTTTCAGTCAAATACACCGACTAAGACGAAGAAGTGTATCACAGTCGAGGAGTCACTGAAAAGCACGAGGCTTGGTCATTATGTTTATGAATTAATTTTTAGGTGAATTTCATTATGGTATTCAGGACTCGCAATAAACATTAGCGCGCTGTAGCGTCCATCGAATCAAATATTAACGCCTTCCCGCCGCCTCTTGCTTCGTACAAGTCGTGATAATATAGTACAGGAATACGAAAGAATAATGTCGACCGACCGCTGGTTGTTGTCGTCGTCGTTGTCAAAAGAAGCTGTTGTACAAGAGAACCAGTCTCAGGGACGCGCATCCATCATGCTCGCATAGTGACATGCTCCAAGCATGGGCTGCTGCGTCCAGTGGGGTAGGTGGTTCGTTTCGAGAAAAGAACTTTCTGCGAGAGGTCGCTTAGACCTGGCTCATGGCAGGTCCCTTTCTGATACCACCGGCACCACCGCGCATGTTAACGCCAGAGTTGCGGCCCTGGAGACCAGAGAAGACAGCAGAGACGACGAAGGCAGCAAAGCCGAACCAGAGGAAGGCGGTGGAGGCCTGAGCCTCGTGGCAGCGCTTAGAGGTGTTGGGAGAGCCGTTGGTGATAGAGTTGCGGTGGGTGTATGACTATTGCATATTAGACTTTGCTTATACTCTTCGACAAGTGAAGAAAACTTACGCTGTTACCGCAGCTGTGGACACCAAGGTAGGCCGACATGGCGACGGCGCCGCAGAAGTAGAAGATGGCGTTGAGGGCATCAAGACCAACAACGAGGAGAGGGTGGATCATGAACGACTCCTTGATGCTTGCGGGGATGAGGTAGAACAGCGACAGCATGCTGAAGACTGAAACAAACATGCTGTAGTTGACAATCGAGGGGTTGCCAGAGTAAGATGTTGCGATCATGTTGCCAATGAGAGACATGATGAGGAGAGCCCAGAAGAACTGTGACGCATGTTAGTCTATGACAGACTAGAGTGTAAGTGATTGCTGAAGCTTACCTGGAGGCCGCGCATGGCCAGGTTGATGATCTTTGCAACCATTTTGGATAGGGCTGAGATAGACTAGTCGTTTAGGTGGTGGAGTAGATGGAGTGACAGAAGTCGGTGGCTGGGATAGGTTGCCTGGGGTCGCTGGGTGATGGGCTGTAGATGGGATGATCAAGAATGTCTGTGGCTGGATGGCAGGAAGTCGAGGTTAATATCTTTGCTGGGCTTGCCTACAGAGCCGCCTTCCTACGTCTGTCATCAGGACATGAACCACAACGTCACAAATGACGCATGCTCAGAATGGTCCCATTCTGAAATCATCGCGGCGCCGCGCGCGTAGTCTTCATTTTCGACCAGTCAGATGCCTGTCTCTGCCATGTCGCACACCGTTAACGACCGAATGTATGATGATCCTAGCTGCTATGACGCCGCCACACTTCCAGAAGAAGCCGCCCAGACCGGCGCCAATCGAGGGATCAGCCGGTACGTTCGGCAATCCTGTTCACGAGGCCACTCTCTGCCTCGAGTTCTGTCAAATTTGCAATCCCTCGATCTGTTTCATCAAGGCGGATCCGTATGTTATCTATCTCTAAAGTTCCGCGATCCTCTGCTTCATTCTGAGTCTTGATTATCAAAGAGATGATAGCTGTAGGATGCTCCGGAACCATCACATCCAAGACAAGCTTCCGCAACGGTTGCGGCATGACAGCACTATCCGTAAGACCCTGAGCTCAGGTAAATATGACGTTGACGTTATTGAAAAAAAGTCTCCCGCAGACCCGGGTGCGACGCTTTCAAGATCGAGTACAAAAGAAAATTTCATGTGATCGATATTCAAATCATCCCGTCTGTGACGCTTGAACGATGCAATTCTCGGGTTCAAAACTTGGTCGGAATGCTTTTGTATGATCCCTATATATGCCTATTACCAATCCAGTCGCTGAGAGTTCGGAAGTCGTAGGTGACAAAAAGAAAATACTAGCTACTGCATAGCAATATCGTTCGGCTGATCCTGACCTTCAGCATGCATATCAAAGCTTGTTATAACTCCAAACCCATCGAGGTGAGAGGCTCGAGAAGAATATCAGTATCCGCAAATGCCACTACAATCCAGAAGCTCAAGTGGGTAGTAGATTTTGGGTAGACCCTGTGACATGGGCACTGTAAGATTTCCGCCTGATCCTGCAGTCAACGCTTCGCAGGACAGGATGTCCACGACCTTTGTACCACTAACGTATCCAGTGTTGGTAACGCTGAGTGTGTAGTCTGCACTGCTGGAGCCCTTGTTGGTCAGGATGGTGATGGTCGGGTAGCCATCGTAGCCTTTACGCATGGCAACATTGGCGCTGTCGCTGTAGATGACCCAGTTCTGGTAGGTAAGCCAATCTCCATCAACGAAGAGAGCATGGTTGCGAATCTGGTTTGCGCTTGCTGTGAGCGTGTAGAGAGGTGCGCCAGTGTTGTAACCACTCAACCAAACAGCTTCACGGTTGTAGGGATCTTGTGCGCCGCTGTAATGCTGCTCCTGACCTTCGTACATGATGGGAATTCCGTCGCCCATGATCGTGTAGGTGATGATATTCTTGGCCAAGGACATGTCGTTGGTCAGTGAGGCAAAGCGAGGCTGATCGTGGTTCTCTGAGAAGGATCCCAGAACACTGGTGTCTTTGCATTGACTCTTCATGCCGTTCAGTTGCTTCACAAACTTGGACATGCTTCCAGCAGTTGAGGAGAAGGCGTCCGTAGCCGCATAGTACCTGTTAGATATGTAAGCAAGAGGAACGTTTGGCAGTCTTGATCTGAACGTACATTGCGTAGTTCAGAACACTGTCCATGTAGTTTTGGTAAGGGCAAAGACCGTATGGATCACCATTGGTCACTTCGCCGGTGATGAAAACGCCAGCGGCCTCTCCAAATCCAGGCCAGAAGGAAGTGTCGACATGCTTGACGGTGTCGATACGAAGGCCATCAACTGGAACAGCGTGAGCCAAGATCTCCCAGCGACAACGATCAACTTACTCGAGTAGTTGGAGACCAATTGCTGGATCCATGTCTGGTACTCTTGTGCGACTGCGGTGTCTTCTGTTCGGAGATCGACAAGCTCCACGTTCGAGTCGCCCAACCAGCAGTCTTGGATGCTGGTGTTGTTGCTGTAGTCGACATTACAGAAGCTGTGGTAGTACTCAATGTCGTCGAATGGTTTGAAGACGCTGTAGTCGACTGAAGTCGCATTGCCGTTCCAGCCGTTGTGGTTGACGACGATGTCAACCATGAGATACTAAAATACGAGTCAGTCAAGGTCATTACGTTCGCTTGTACAATCGACAGACCATGCCCCTGTTGTGCAGAGCTTTGGCTAAAGCTCTGAGGTCGTCGGCGGTGCCAAAGGCACTGTTGAGCTTGTACAGATCTTGTTGCCAGTAGCCGTGCCATGGTTCGCCGTAGGGTGTCCAGGTCTGTATCTGGAACGTGATAGGGGAGATCCAGATCTGTTCATGTGTTAGCGTTTACCGTTTAGCGGTTCGACGCCACACGTGTGAAAACTTACGGCAGTGAATCCCATGTTCTGGATGTAATCCAGTTGCTTGATGATTCCCTGGTAAGTACCTCCGCAGTACTTGCCGACTGGGTCACATTTGGCTGTGGTACTTCCATCGGGACGTGCGAAGCTAGCAGTCGTGCATGTTAGTCATAGCGATCTCGACAATAATCAAAATGAAGACTCACCGATCGGTCAGTACTTGGTAGATAGACTTCGAGCGCCAGTCAGCGGCAGATGCTGCCAGAACAGAGACGCCGAAGCTGAAGAGTGTCAAGAAGGCAGCGAGCTTCATGGTTGCGTTAATGAGTGTGGATGATAGAGTGAAGTTGTTTTGAGAGTGGGATGTAGACTGTAAGTCATGCAAGTATTATGTTGGTGAAGGTTTGCTTTGCGCGGTTGATGTGATGCGTCTGTGAACTCGTGGGATCCGTGTGATGTGTTTCTTGTTGATGCTACGTGCAAGAAGTGCTGGCAAAAGTGTATTGATTAAAACAGGTGCTGCGTTGGAAAGTTGATGGTCGCCGTCTAGGCTGACAAGAAAAGGAGTGTACGTGAAGGAACGTTGTGATGATGGGACAGTCACCTGCGATGCAGTTGACGCCGAGAATTAATACGACAGAAGGAAAGAAGCAGGAACTGAGCGAGTCACTCGATGGTTGGGCAACTGCGACTGGAAGAACAAAGAAGCTGCCCTCGCACGCGCGTCGAGAACTCGTGAACAAACCGCAAACATTGCAGCCCGTTAGAAGCAACGGTCCCGTTGGCAAATCTTTAATGATTTATAGGAAAATAAGTGGTTCCTTGACCTAACAAAGGAATGCCGATGCATCAGTTATACCTACAAGGGCACATCTAGAGCTTGGTGGATTGGGGCATGCGCAACCATTTTGAGACAAGTCGGCCTATTACCGTAAACATCTACAGGGCAGTCGCTATCCACCTGTCTCATCATGAGTAAAGGCATGCCGTGATCGAAGAGAGGAACGACCATGATCACCAAGCTTTCGACATCTTCGTCAGATTGTAAGGTCAGTCTGATGACTTCCGGATCGTTCAGAACTCGACGTTGACGACTCGGGACGTGGAAGAGATAGGTAAAGGGAAGGTGGTCGGAGCTCTTCGCCGCTAGTCTGCAGGGTACGGCCCGTTCCACAGCCCGGACGTACGTGCGCCGAGTCAGCCCTACTCGCTCCCAAAGCTCTCCAGCAAACAGAGAGCCCTGATACCCGGGTCCTCGAGAGTTCTAGCACGCAATTGCTTCTTAAGGTCTGGATACGTTACAGCGGCCCCCTCTTGATATCCATCGATATACGCCTCGAGATATCTGTAGTATACTTCCATTGTCTCGACTCAAAAATGCTACATGCCACACGTTATTTGATTCAGTCCAAAGGCCAAATATTTCAGAATAATTCCAAAGCATCATTATCCCACAACCGCCCTCGGAATATGCTGTATGTACAAAAGCTTTGTAGTTACAATCACAGTTTAAGTCATGTATATCCCCAAGAAACCCATTGAGGGTGCATCGCAGAGATATGAGTGAGAGACAGTCAAGACCAGGGTCGCACCAACAGCCAACTGCCCTTTTCTATTCGTGTACCCTTTTGCTCAACATAAACCCTTGCCAGTCGTCTCCGCCACAAAGCTTGTACTCATTGCCGTCGTGAATATCTGGTCACTATCCCATGACTCCAGCTTCAGCCTTCTCTTAATCTATGAGCCGCGGTAGGTGGTGTAGCTCCAAGGACCCAAGAGCAAAGGAACATGATAGTGTTTCTCATCCTTATCGGTGCAGAACTTGAGCTCCACCTCAGGCCAGAAGGTCTTCCCCTTGCCGTAGAACTCCTCGGTCGCAAAGACCAAGCTCCAGTTCATCTGCTCGTCGCTCTTGAGGTCCGACTTCAATGTGTTGACCAGGTGATCGAGCTCAGAGGTGGTGACAGTGCCGCTTTCATTGGTGGACTGCCAGGCCGTCACTCGGCCATCTGAGTTGGTGGATGCGGTGAATGTGGTGGGGGAAGAGAGGTTGGAGCGCTTGGGCGAGAGGAGCGAGAGAGTTACGCGCATGTCGGGTGCTGGACGACCCGAGACGGTCTCGAGGACGTGGCATGTGATGAATGGGCGTGCGGGAGCTGACATGTTGACTGCCTGTGTATGTGCGTAGGCGTGTTTCGGGCGCGATCTGGGCTGGCAATCGAGCAGGGAGCTTGCTTTGCTTTCTCGAGTTGCTGATAGAAGTAGCGATGAAGAAAACAGACGGACCTACAAGCGATAAAAGACTTCTACTCTGCTATGTTTATCTGTCCGTCTGTCACTTTTACTCAAAGAGCTTCGAAGCGGGCACGCGGAGTTGGCCGGTCGCATCACGCCGAATTGCGGCTCTCAAACACGAGCGACAGGAGGCTCCACAGAAGAGGCTCTGCTTCAACCTCATACCACAACCACCATCCAGGATGAATATAACAGGTAGGTATGAATTATATTCAGATTTCATGTCTCGTATATGTAATTTACATGACTGCGCGGTCAACGGAGTCGCTCTTGCTGGCTCAACGTCACCAGCATTGGATTTTCTTCCCATCTCTTGGATCGGTATCATCAATTCCTTTGTTCATAGCTCGTCCCTGTCAAAGGGCGCGAAGCTTTAGGTGAATGTTCATCTCATACTTCCGACAACTATTGCTTTAGTTGCGGACGTTGGAGCGGACGTCGTCGTCACCACCGTCGTTCTCGCGGTGAATCTGAGCCTTGGTCTCGGGACCTGAAGGTGAGTTCAGTTAGCATGTGTCTTTGCCGTCAAGACTCTCGTGTAAATTTACCTCCGGCGCCCTCGAACTCGCCAGCCTTGTACAGCTTGCCAGTGGAGGGGTTGATGTCGCCACCCTCAGACTCGGGGATAGAGATGTTGTTGCTGGCACCGGTACCGCCAACAGTTACGTCGGCACCGGGGAACTTGTTGCTGACGCTCTCGTCAACACCAGACTCGTTGGCTACAGAAGGTAATGTCAGTATATTTTCGCAAGTTGTTGAAGCTCTTGAAGCTATAGCGGACTTGATCTCCGACTACAATTTCAATCTTGGGTTTCTCAAAGACTTACTGCTGTCACTGCCACCCTTGCCGTGCTTCGCGGCGTGGCTGTTCAAGTCCTGCTCAGCCTGGGTAGCGAGCTTGATGGGGTCCTGTCCTTGGTAATCGGCCGACATTTTGATAGGTTGTGTGGTTGGTGGTGGGTTTGGAGTGGTTTGGGAGGTCAATTGATGAAGATTGAGTGTGATGAAGGAAGAAGAATTGCCCTCACGCGACCTGAAGAAAGTATTTCTACTGCTGCAATCGATCGAGCCGATGGTATCATTGTTATGACGATGTCATGGAGGGGGTGGAGATGGTGACGTGTAGAACGCCAAGCATCTGATATGTGAAGTCACTCGAAGAAAAATGCTTCAACAAGTGGAGCTGACAACGAGAGAATATTCTCATAAGATTTCTCGGATCGTCACTGGTTCATAGCATCGAGTCTTTGAGAATCTTTGAGAGCCTGATCGTGACAAGAAGAATTGAAGAGAAGCTCAGTTTCCAGCTACTAACCCACGATCCTGCATCCCACCAACAGACTCTGCAGAGAGTAAGGAGTCCTTCCCAATCACGATACGAGCACTAAATATCGATCGCTGAAAACAAATGAGAATATATGCTTCCTTCTCGGTCCTACTTTCTGAAAATCCATCAAGGTGTGGGCTGATATTACAATCCGTCTTGGCCTCAACATACAAGCAGTACTGCCCAATGAACGCCATACTCCCCTCGTGCTGAAGTCTTTCGCTCCAATCATATCCGCACTCCCACAGGGCTAGAGCAGCCAGCTTTGAAGTTCTGAAAACGGACAAAGCTTTCGAGACTAGACGTGTGTCTATGAAACCATCGAGATGAGGTCTCTTAGCGGACAGGTGTAGAGGGCTTGCGACAGAAGCCGACTCTCCTTGGAGGGAGTTTGGGCGCTCTGATGTCCAGTTGTTGACGACTGACAAGCTGTGCTTCCTCCAAAGTTGGCGTTGATCAAGTTTTGAAGAACTGTATCCTCAGAGAAGTGCATTAGGTCCGCCGCCTCTGCGGGTCCACACGCCATCGATGCCCATGTCGAACTTTCTGATCTACTGTCAGTGGTAGGTCACAAACGGTTGTCACGAAGACTTACCCATCATCAGCCCAAATGACCTTTGGCTCTGGGGCGCCACCCGGAGAATTGATGAACTTGATATTCTTCGTCTGCAAGCCAAAAGTCAGCACAATGATCAATCTTATATGCGAAAACAGCAAAGACTTACAAGACCCAAGCTCAAGTGGATAGATGGACCTTCAGCGACTTCATAGTGCTCCAGAGTCTCATCGTTTGCCAGATGCTGGATATTTTCCACGACCACGGGAGCTTGTCTTAGTGCCGGACGTGCAGCCTTATGAGCTCCTGTGTCGGCAACATCTCCTACGGCGAAGATGTTTGGGAAGTTGGTATCGTGGATTTGGAGTGTCCTTCTTACACGCACGAAACCAGCATCATCGATGGACTCCGGTGACAGAGCGCGAATGAGCTCTGACTGTGGTGTTTGACCTGTAGCGATGACCTGCAAATCAACCAATGTCAGCAATTCATCCATCTTCCAAAGACCTTAAAACATACAGCGAAGTCGGTAGAAACAGACGAGCCATCCAGCAACTCAACATTGAAAGTCGACCCATCAGTCGGATATCCCTTCGCCGGCAACTTGACCCTCGAACCAAGCTTCAGCTTCACGCCCAACTCTTCGCATCTCTGCTTAATGATGCCATCGAGTTGTGGGTGAAACTTGTTCATGATTTGCTCTCTGGAGTGAATCAACGTCACGTCCTTCTCGGGGTAGACCTCCTTGATGTCAGTGGCCATCTGGACGCCCACTGCTCCTCCGCCGATAATGGCGATATTGGAGCTTGATTCGACCTTACTGGCGTGGTTGCGTAGGTAAGTGACTCCATCTGCCTTGTCAGATGACGGTAGTGTCGATGGTGGTGTCAATTTTGTCCCTGTGGCAATAACCTATGCATCGTGATCAGTAAAAAGCTCATCCCAAACCCACATCTGGTCGTGTAACTCACCAGATAAGCATAAGGAATCTTCTCCACCCCCTGACCATTGACTTCAACTTTGCGATCCAACCAAATCTCCTCTTTGTCAACCTTTGTCACACCCGCTCTGACAACGATACCACTGCCAGATGGACAGTTCGCAAAAGTGCCCGGTGTGTATGGAATGAAAGCTTTGTGAGTGTCCACTTTGCTCGTCACCGCAAATCTGGGAAATGCGAATAAATGTTGGAAGTGTGAGTTTTTCTCGATCAACAGGACTTGAAAGCGTCCCGAGAACTTGGTGGCTAGTTGTTGTGCTGTGTTTACACCTGAGAAAACGAGATATTAGCATCCAAAATACGTGATCAAGGGTATCAATGTCGGGAAGCATACCAACATAACTGCCTCCAATAACTGCGATATTCGGTAGAATAGACATTGTTTCTTTACACACAGATAGAAGCTCAGGAGGTTATGGAAAAGGGAAATCAGCAAAGGGCAAGACTTGAATTCCGAGTAAACGATCACATCCTTATATACATCCTCCCTCATCCCCTAAGAAATGGACTGACTTTCATCCCGGCAGCCCACATCGGATCTGATAAGCGCGGCGGTAGCGGCACCGAGAACATCTTGGAGCTCCGATTGGTTCTTCGCGCCGGAAGGCTCGGCCGAGGCCTGCGGCCGAAGAGCACGGCACGCGCGGCCGGCATCCTACGAGCAGGCGGGGTACGAACAGCAACGTCCGTCCCTCGCAAAACCACAATGGCGGCAGTGAGCACATCACTTTTAGGGGAAGGAATAATGGACAAGCTCAAAACATCGATCCAAGAGTCAATTCAATAACACGTTTAGGAAAACGATAGTGTTAGCCTCTTCCTACCATCTCCAAAACACTCTTAGGATAAAATTTACCATTCTTTATTATGTATAGAGGGTATGTTTACCAATCCTAGTCCTTAATACCGAGACGGGTACGCAGATAGCTAAGCAGGCGGCCATAGTGACAAAGCTATAGCAGAAGGAGAGGAAGATGCTAACGTAAAGGATCACGCGAATGCCTATGTTTGTGTCGATGCGGAGGAGAGCAAAGCAAATGCTGCTCTTGGCAAAGATGAGAGTAGTGAATCAAAAATAGCGAGCTTCTTCGCCGTTCATTTCTTTTATACCGTACTCGGGTCCTTTTCTGTAAAAGAACAACTCCTGCATAGCAAGTCATCAAAAATAGTGATAGAACCATTCAGAAAAGCAATCGCATATCAACGCCCCAGCCACTCCGCTTTCCTTGTAGAAATGCCCATGAACCAAAAAAGAGATGATGAAGCGATCAGCTCTACTTCTTGCGTGATGCTCTGCCGCTCTTGGTCACAACAGCAGCGGCGCCGCCCTTTGTGGTTCCGTTGGAGCCGGTTGATGCCACACTGCCTGCACGAGACGATGCGTTTGATGCTGCCTTGCTGCCACCCTTAACCGTGTCGAGCTGCTTATTCTGTAAAACTGTCAGTTTCATGTCTGCTCATATGCATCATTCAGCGCGTACCTTGACGTTGCCCTTTGCCTTCTTGGTAGTAGGCTTGACTTCCTCTTCCTCACTCGACTCCTCATCGGCGGCTCTCTTACCCTTCGAGCCATTGAGCTTCTCGCCATTCGCCTCGGCCATTTCCTTAGCAACAGTGGTGATGAGAGTGTTGCAGCGACGTCCAATCTCCTGTGGCGTTCTGCTCAGGAAGAACCAATCGAATCTGAAAAGTGGTGATTCGCGAATCTCGTCACGAATTTTCTCGTACAGCTCCTCACTCTCCAGGCCGAAACGGTCAAGCATAACCAAAAGGAAGCGGTCTTCTTCCTCGGTGTAGACCTTCTTGTTCGTAGTGCTGACAGTGTAGTTGATCTTGAGCTGCTGCAACGGTACGCGGTACAGGCCCATCTTTTGGCGGAGGAGCTTGCCGTGCTGGACGACCTTTGCGCGACGCTCTTCGCCTTCGTTGATGGAGTCGATGTGCTTCTCCCAGTTGGCAATCTCCTTGTAGCGCTTCCAGAAGATCTTGGCATAGGCCTTGATCTCGTCAGGCTCCTTGCTGTCGACCTCCAGGGCGATGTCCTCATAGTTTGTGCGTCCATACTTGGCACTCCCGTTGATGAACTGCTGGAAATCACGCTTGTTCCAGTCTCCGAAACCTTCCGCAGCAAGCTTGTCCTTCTCGCTTTGCTCCTCCTCAGTCAAAGGCTCAGCGTCATCGATAGCCTGTTGTTCCAGGGCTTGGTCTTGCTCGCGCTGCTCCTTGTCCTCGTCATCACCCTCAGCGAGCGGTGCCTTGATGCTGTTCTCCTTACGGAACCACGCGGTTTCCTTATCTTGCAAATCTGCGAGATGAGGATTAAAGAACTGGTAATCGTGCATGGCCTGTTGCTTGGGTGCGCGTGGGACCTTGGGCTTGGGGTCGGCAGTCCTGCCGCCCGTCATAAGAGCGTTTCGGTAGTACTTATCCATCGAGTAGGATGCCGGGTCTTTGCGCTCACGCTTTGAGGGATTGATCCAGTTGATGCCGATCTCCACTTTCTTCTTGTTCTCGAAATTTTCGCCATTCCACTCGTAGGCCGACTCGGAAGTGAACTTCTGGAGGTCGTCCAAGCCGAGCTTCTCGTACTTGGAGTTGAGTTCAGCGGTACGCTCCTCACCCTTCTTGAGAATCGCGTCAATATCGTCTTCGGTGATCTCGCCATTCTTTGAGAAAGCGCCTTCAGCGTTTGCTTCGAACACCTTCTCAGCACCGTGCTGGATCATGTTCAAAAGCTCATCCTTGGAAGCGGCCTTCTTAGCTTCCTGCTGAGCGCGTCCTTGCTGGATAACAAGCTGATCCAGACGAAGCTTCTGAGCGGCTCTTTCAAGCACCTTCTCCTCAATAGCGTTCTCAGTGACGAAACGGAAGACGACAACCTGCTTGGTCTGACCGATACGATGAGCACGGTCCATGGCCTGCAAATCAGCTTGAGG
The DNA here is from genome assembly GCA_024195585.1 of Aureobasidium sp. EXF-3400. Classification (NCBI taxonomy): domain Eukaryota; kingdom Fungi; phylum Ascomycota; class Dothideomycetes; order Dothideales; family Saccotheciaceae; genus Aureobasidium; species Aureobasidium sp. EXF-3400. The sequence continues at coordinate 66,384 of SWBL01000212.1, read as the reverse complement.
ATTCCAATCACTGTCGAAGATCACGACGATGTCTGCAGTTGTCAAGTTGATACCGAGACCACCAGCGCGGGTGGTCAGAAGGAAGAGGAACTTCTCAGAACCAGGCTTGTTGTACTCGTCGATGGCCGCAATACGATCTTCGTGAGCTGTTGAACCATCGATACGGCAGTACTGGTATCCACGGAAGACCGAGTAGTCTTCGAGAATGTCCAGAAGTCTGCTCATCTGCGAGAAAATCAAAACACGACTTCCCTGTGCCTTCATACGTTTGAGCAGTTTGTCGAGCATTAGCATCTTGGCCGAGTTGTAAATGAGATGCTCGTCAGTGGTGTATGGCGGACCAGGCTCGGCACCATCAAAAAGGTAAGGGTGGTTGCAGCACTTGCGCAATTGCATGACAATATTGAGCAGACGAGTCTTTGACTCCTTCTTTCCACCAGCACCATTGACTGCATCGATGTCCTTCTCCAAGATGCGCTTGTACCAGTTAACTTGCATCTCGGACATGCCGATGTACAAGTTGACCTCCTTCTTGGGCAGCAGACTCTTCTCGACATCGGCCTTGACTCTGCGCAGCAAGAAAGGGCGCAGAACTCTGTGCAGTTGCTGAACGACGGTTTCTTGATCGGAATCCTGTCCAGAGAACCATTGATCAAAGGCTTCTGAATCACCAAAGACGTCAGGAAGAAGGAAGTTGAGTAAGGCCCACAGTTCATGCAGATTGTTCTGCAGGGGAGTTCCGGTAATGAGAAGGCGGTTGCGTGAGTTGAACATGCGGATGATTTGTGCGAGCGACGACTCCTCGTTCTTGATACGGTGAGCCTCGTCGATGATGATGTACTCCCAGGCAAACTTCTTCAGGTGCGTCTTTTCGCGGAGAATCATCTCGTAACTCGTGATAAGAACGTCGAATTTCTCTTCAAGAAGGCGTTCGTTCATGATGACTGCACGCTCTTCCTTTGTACCCTGGAGAACCAGAACGTCGATCTCCGGAATCCATCTAGCAAATTCGCGCTTCCAGTTGTCAAGAGTGGATTTTGGTACAGCCACCAAGTGGGGACCAGTGGTGTTGCAGACAAAGCGTAGGTATCCGATGAAGGAAATTGTCTGAAGAGTCTTGCCCAGACCCATCTCATCGGCCAGGATACCAGAGATACCATTCTCATGCAGCGAGACAAGCCAGTTCAAACCAGCCACTTGGTAGTCGCGCATTTGACCCTGTACATAAGACGGTGACTCGCGGAAGATTGTGCGGGATTCATCGCTTTCATGCTTGCCGGTGCGGAGCAACTCAGCATCTTCTTCCTTTTCTGTACGTCTCCTTCTTTCGCCGCCTGCACCTCCTTTGCGCGATTGTGCTTTGCCAGCTTTTGCCTTTTCTTCTTCGTCTTGGCGGTCGATTTCGGCCATGATCTCCTTGATGCGGGGGTTGGGATTGGTGTCGATGAAATGGCGGAAGAGGTCGGTCAAGCCTAAAAGGTAACGGAATCGGCGGATAGAGTCGTCTTCCTGTAGACAGCTGTGAGAAAAGAGGTCAAGGTGGATGGTAGCGGCGTGTGTTGAGTACCTTTGACATGCCCAGCTTGTCGTGCTTCTTGCCCAGGACGGTCTTTCTCAGCTCATGACCTTCCCATCTCTTCTTTCTGCCGTCTAGATCGCCAGCAATGCTGCTTTCTGTGGTGGTCATGCCAGTGTCCGAGTCCTGAGATGTTGTTAGTATGTGCGCGTTTGTATATGGCAAGGCGCGTTTGTAGCTCACAGTGTAGTCAGGCGTATCGATCACATCCTACAATCGTAACATTAGCACATGTCGTGGTTTATATTGTCGCGTCGGTCTTTTGAGAGGTTGGCTCTCGTATGGCAGAGGAGGGGGAGCCATAGATTGGAGCTTTGAGAAGCAGACCATGGTGGAGGGAGTAGATGATGGTGGTACGTACACGCATGGTGTGGTCGCCATCTCCGTTGCCGTTCATGATGTGGGTGGACAGGTGTGGTCGCCTTGCGGCGGGAGGTGAATTAAAAAGGTTGGTCCAGGAGAAATGGTAAACGTGCGCGAGATGTTGTTTCTGCAATGGACAGAGTCGATGTAGAGTGGATGATTAGCGGCGCGAATGCCGATATTACGATGGCGGCGGATGGTGGAGGAGAGGGGACGGGAAAGCAAAAGGCAATGCGAGATGCGAAGGGAAGAAGAGCAGCCAAGAGAAGTAGGAAGCATCACCAAATCCGCTCCAGACACGCGCAGAGTCGCGACTGCCTCGTAAAATGCTTGAGCACAGTCCACCGCCTGCTGTTTTATCGACTTCCATCAATCGCACCTTCCATCCAATTATATTCTGACTGCTTCATCAGCTATTTCACATGGCTTTCTTGTCAACAAGAAAACCGCAAGGCTGTTCAGAAAAGATACTTGCTCGTCAATCAAGACTAAAAGAGAGATGAGTTGGTTCGTTCAAGACGTGAATACTAAAAATACAGTAAAACCCTCTGATACCTATCCTTCCTTCCTTCGATGAGCAGATAGACCATGTGTTGATGTCTTCGTTGTTATCTTGCTCAGTGCCAATCGTGTGTACGCTGAAAAAATGCCCAGAACGCCGCGCTAAAACCTATTTGAAATGCCAGAAATTCTTGATACAATTTGTCCACCTCCTCATGTTCGGTTTCATTGACCCGAGAGTTTTGTCGAGGGAACTGATGAGGGGAGCTCATCAAGCTTGCGCACCCGCAAACATGAGCTCGCGATCCTGACGCATGCCTTCGAGCACAGCGACCAGTCCGCCCTTTCGCAGTCGCTCAAGCACCACCGTCATTCCCTCTTTTGCCTTTGGCTGTGACTTTTCAGCGCGGCGGAGGCCAATGACTTCAATAGATCGCTGCATGGGACTAGCAGCCCACGACTTGAAGAATCCAAGCTTAGCCGGCGGAGCCTCCTCTTCGACAGCCTCTGCTTCAGCCTGTCTTTGTGCCTTTCTACGACGAATATTCTCGCCGATGCGTGATTGTAGCGTGACTGTGGTTGTGACATCTGTCCTTTGGGATGCTTGCTGGCCATATAGATCGACGGCAGCAGTGATCTTTGGTTGCGATTCAAGGGTTTGTCGGCGGAAGACCTGCTTTTCAATGACGCTCAAGACACCAGTCCATTCAAGGTTGCGACTCTCGGCCTCCATCCATCCTTCTTTGGCATCGACGACGGTTGTCTCGAGGATGTAAGCTTCGCTGTCGCCGTTCTCAGAGCCACCCATGATGCTGCGTGGCAGGAGCTTGAGAATGGCTGCAGGAAGTTTGCTTCGCTTGAGGTGTAGACGAACGGTGGTCAGGCGCTGGGTGTCGGGATCGTATTCGCGCGAGATGACATCGGTCGAGAGCACGTGTGTGCTGTATGGGTTCGGGTAGCGCAGGAAGTAGGCCAGCGACACGGCGGGAAAAGAGTAGTCGTAGCTATACGAGGTGGAGTAGAATTTGACCATCTTGTTGCATGCTGTGGGTGATGTTGTTGAACGTGGGTAAATGAGAGCGATGGAGAAACGAAACAGTGTCGAAGAAGAAAAAGGAAGCAATAATTGGGTCACTCAGGTGGTGGAATGCTCCATGCAGAGAGCAGAAACGGCAAGGCTGCTCCCCCTCAAGTTTGGCGTGGTCAGCGGGAGCATGACGATGCCAGTTTTTGTTCAGCCAGTCGGCGTCGGCCTCCGAATCTCCCGACCCTGTCCCGCACGCCTGACATCTGCCGATCTTGACATGTTGTGTTTCTTTGTCGTCGCTTGCTACTTGCTTCAACCACCGTCCTTTGTTCAACCTCTGGAACCTCGTACTCTTTCGACAAACTGTACGATGTTCTGTCATACATGTGTTGTCCGGTCGTGGTTTAATCAGGAGTTGCAACGAAAGAGAGCTGACAAGAGCATGGCTCTCAAAGGACACGGCTCTGTGTCTAGAAAGAATTATGAATTTTTGCAATGGCTACAACCCGATCATCCTCTCATGAGGGACCTTCTTGTGTGCCTTTGACTTCATGTCCTTCTGGATCTTGACCTCGATCCTGACTCTCAGCCTGTGACCCTTCTTCCTCTCTTCGGACTCTCTGTTCTTCCTCATTCCACTGGGCGCTGTTCTTGTTGCCGCGTCTACCATTAACCTCTTTATCCATCTTCTCCATCAATTCCTCTCCTGGTAACAGCACTGCTCTGTCAATCGCATATGGCAACCCTCGATGTCTTCCTCGAATCATGACACAAATGAGGATCAATTTACTCAGAGTGTGCCATGTTCCACTGAATGAGTAATTGTCGTAAGGAACACCCAACGACAATCCAACCGTGCCATAAGCTGAAACAGTCTCGAAAACAATGGCCCAGATGGTGAAGTACTCTCCTCCAGCTACTATGTCATGGCGCTCAATAATCGTTATCAGCCAGATTGCTAGGATGAGCCACCACAAGTCGTATGCGAGTTGCTTGCGGATGTGTTCGGAGATGTAAGATTGTTCGCCTTTTTTTTCTGCATCCTCATCGCTATTGTTTTCGATTCCGAGAGACCTCTCCTCGTAGATGTTAGTCTGGCGGAGCGAAACGATGATCGGAAAACCAGAGATGTACATCCCCGCCAAATACAGAATCTGCAAAGCTGGTGCAGTGCTACTGATCAGGACTGCGTAGAGACCACCAACTCTGACACCCAGACCTTGATACAATCCAACAAGTGTTTGCTGTCCTGCACTCATGCTCTGTATGGCGGGAAGACCAAGGTTTAGGATGCCGAAGAACGCCCACAGGAAGAAGTCGATACCCAGTTGAGCTGCCAGTAGATACCACGTGTTGATGCTTGGAAAGAGTAGAATGAAACATCTGCGCGGGTGATGCAACAAAAACGCGCAAGTATGGTGGAGCTCCGAGTCTTTGGGTACCAGTTTGTACAGGCACCAGATGATAAATCGTAGGAACACTGGGTAGAGTTGGTTGCCAACAAGGATAAGAGCACCGGTCACGATGAGAGTCAACTCATAGCCACGGACCGCTGAAACACTGTTAATTCTCGCGACCTGGACATTCAAAAAAAGTACACTGACCTATCATATTCTGATCCAGTAGACTGTAACCACAGTTACAAAATGATGACATGGTTACGAAAGTAGCCCACCTGATACTCGTTAGTTTACAGAGCGCAATCTGAGTACCAGAGGACTCACCATCCCGGTTCAAGATTACCCGGCTGCGAGGTTCGAAGTACGTTCGCCAGTGGCCCATAGTAGCTGTATGGCACTAGTATGACAATACCGAGCAGAAACCAGAAAACGAGGTATGCTGGAAGCAGCCAACCCAACAAATGGAGAGCCTTGTACTCGACACCGCCCAACTCCTCGCGCTGTCGCTCATCCAAAGATAGAAACCTGCCTCTAGAGTCTAGGGCAGGTTTGAAAGAAAGGTAGTCGTGAGCCTTTTCTTGGGGACGGCTGTGTAATCTCTGGAAAGGCGCGTGCAAAATATTCTGGACACCTACACTCTCCCAGGGGAAGGGGAAGCCACCGAAATGAGTCAGATGGTGAGGGTTTGGGTCTTTCTTTGGAGCTTTTCTGCTCCGTAGCTCAGCAGTCATGTTGTGATCGTTTGGGACTGTGCTCGACGAAGGGTTGACGGTGCGGTCGGATTGGTGAGTGTCGTGAATCTTCTGATGTGAAATGCTGTCCCGCTCAATGTCGTTGGCGACTTGTCTTCCTGCTTTGGAATGATGGAGGAAGTGTCTGATCTTCTTTCTGAAAAAGTACTTCCTGATGTAAACGGTGGACATGGAGACAACCATGACATTACCCAGAGGAATGAGGATGAAAAGCACAGCCTGTTGGAAACCAGTTATAGCTCCAAGATTTACGACATTGAGACCGCTGTTGGTCATGGCACTGGCACAGAGAAAGAGGGCGTCAATGTAACGCAGATTGAACTGGTTCTGGGCATTGCCAGAGTTGCCATTGGTAGTGCTGCCATATACGATGATGGAGGATAGAAGGATGGTGAAGATGAAGTAATAGAGATGCAACCTGTAGAAGTTGAGACGAATGTTTCGAAGCCAAGACGGTAGATGATCTCTCCAAGATTTAAGATGTGCCATCATGGTGGGGAGGGGACCGAGAGTGTTCAATTAGTGGTGAGATGTATAAAGTTGACACGAACATGTGTTTGGTCTACTGCTACAGCCTATGAGGTCTATATGTGTTTTCAATGAGCGCCAGGAAACGGAAGATGAATATAGCAAGGCGTATGTATATGGTGACGTAGGATGGCCGATCAGGTACAGAGACTTGGAGGTGGCTGTGTCACGGACTGGGAAAAAATGACATGGCGCTTATTGAGAGCACAAAGGCAAAGATGCGAAAAGAGCAGGCTTAGGTTCCGATGTTGGAGACAGACAAGAGAAAGTATCTTGGTATAGGATTGGCAGGGAGGGACAAAGAGCGCACAGACCAGCGGGGTATAGCCGTTATTGACAAGAAAGTCGAGCGAGTCACTCAGACTTGATCTCTCGAGACATTCAAAATGGCATCATCCGATGGAGCGCCGCACACGGCCGACGCTGTAGGCGCACCCCCTGCCGTCGAGCAGGTCAAGCAAGCAGCAAAGGAACAGCAGATCGACCCGTACAATGTCAGCGGAGGTGTCGACGAGCATGGAAACGTTACCGCCATCGACTACGAGGCCCTTCGCGAGCGATTCAACACTCCCGCCCTGACCCAGGAACATCTCGACCGCTTCGAGCGCGTCACTGGCAAACCTCCGCATCGTCTGATGCGCCGCAAGCTCTTCTTCAGCCACCGCGACTTTGACAGAATCCTCGACTACTATGAGAAATACGGCTTCTTCCTACTCTATACCGGCCGTGGTCCCAGCTCCGGCTCCATGCACTTGGGCCATGCCGTCCCCTTCCTCTTTACCAAGGAGCTGCAAGACATTTTCGATGTGCCCCTCGTTGTCATGTTGACTGATGACGAGAAGTTCCTCTACACCCGCAACAAGAACCAGGGAAAGATCACAAAGGGCGCTGCCCTCGGCGACTTCATCGAGTACGCAAAACAAAACTGCAAGGACATCATCGCTCTTGGCTTTGACCTGAAGAAGACCTTCATCTACACCGATTACGAGTACATGGGCGGCCACTTCTACCAGAACATTACCGAGTTCGAGGCTCTCCTCACAAACAACCAGATCAGAGGTGCCATGGGCTTCGACGGCAGCACAAACATTGGTCTTAACGCATACGCCGCCAAGCAGTGTGTCGCTGCCTTTGCTTCCTCGTATCCCACTCTGTTCGGCGCTGGTGACTTCCGCGCTCCCAACTATGAGGAGGCTCGTCCCCGCAAGCACATTGCCGCTATCCCTACCCTGATTCCTTGTGCCATTGACCAAGAGCCCTACTTCCGTCTTCTGCGCGACAACTGCGACCGCATGGAGTTCCCTGCTCCCAAGACCGCCCTCGTTCTGTCAAAGTTCTTGACTGCCCTGCAAGGTCCTGGTGGCAAGATGTCTGCCAGTGACCCCAACTCGGCCATCTTCATGTCTGATACTTCCAAGCAGATCGAGAAGAAGGTCAACCGCTTCGCCTTCTCCGGCGGCGGTGCCACTAAGGAGGACCACGAGAAGTACGGCGGTAACCCCGACGTCGATGTTGCATACACCTACCTCTCTTACTTCCTTGAGAGTGATGAAGAACTCAAGGAGATTGAGCAAAACTACCGCAAGGGCACTCTTTCGACTGGTGAGCTCAAGAAGCGCTGTATTCAGGAACTGCAAAAATTTGTCGAGGCCTTCCAGGAGCGCCGCTCAAAGGTCACCGACGAAATCATGCGCGAGTTCATGACTCCCAGAAAGCTCGAGTTCAAGGGCAACCCCAACGCCACTGCTTCCATCGAGGACGCTACCACCGAGAAGAAGCCAGAAGAGAAGCAAGAAAACACTTCGGGCAAGCTCACAAAAGGCGAGCGCAAGGCTCTTAAGATTGCCGAGAAGAAGGCCGAAAAGTTGGCTTTGAGGGAAAAAGGTCAAGAAGGAGGAGAGCAACCCAAGGCAGAAGAGGAATAGACGACCCAAAAAGCAAAACAAACAATTTCACGATTATCATACCCTTCAGGAAGACAGACATCCGCTCGTCCTCGCGATTTCACCATGCATGTTCACAGAATTTCATGTTTAGAAAAAGAAAGAAAAGAGTCATTCGTGGAAAAAAAAGAAAAATATATTGATGTTGATATAAGAAAGTCTGTCAGCGATAGCAAAAGACAAGTCCAGCGGCAACAGCCGGGAGTAAGTAACTACACAGTCCGGTCAAATTATTCGCAGCAGTAGGTCCTAAGGAAAATACAAGTCAGCTAAATCGAACCTCTACGTTGGACACGTCTTTCACGTCTCGAGAGAATGGGACCGCTAACCATACCAGGGAAGTTATCAGTATCGCGCTGTCTGTTGAAGAAGAACTGTGGAGTAGACCATCTTTCAAATGTCTGGACCTCTACGACGGGATCAGCCATGAAACCGACAACTCTGTTTTTCCACATGAAGGATGGTGTCCAGTCATCGTGATTGCAGGATACGCAGAGGAAAGCAGCGTGCTCTTTGTCAGTGATAACGTAGTTCAGATGGTCTTTACCTCCAGATTGGAGTCCTTTCCAGCTCAGAGCTTTGAGCTCGTGATCAACGATTTTGCATCTAGAGGTACAGCCAGGGTATTTGCAAGCAGGGTAGAAACTCTGCGAGAGGTAATTGACGGCGAATCTGAGTCTGGAGAAGCGTTGGCCTTTTTGTTGGTACCTTTCGAGCATGAGGTTGAGAGTTTTGGCGATGTCGATGTGGAAGAAGGGACCGGAGATTGGAAGAGGACCGCCTGGTCTTGTTAGCTCGTTCGTGAGATCGATTGTGTGGGAGGCCGGAATGTCAAAGCTGTGAGGTGGGTTGCCGTTGTAGAGAGACATGGGTGGCTCAGGTGAGGCTTCGCTCATTTCAGTATCGGGGTCTGTATCACCGCCAGCGAGTTCGGCCTGGAAGAGAGCATATGCATGGTCGTAGTCCGGCATTGGGATATCTTGTGGGTGAGACATTGTTAGTCTGTTTTCTTTGCAGTAGGTTTGTTAGTTGTGCTTGTTCTTGGACACAGATGGTAGTCTTGTTAGCTTTGGACAGGACTTGACTTCGGTGACTCGGTTGAAGGTAGGAATGTTGATGAGATTGATTAAATACGAATACTGTTCATGATGCCCTAAGTGTCTGCCTTTGTGTCTGAGACAATGTAGTTGTTGTATCAGACAATGATAGACAAAATCAAACAAAGAGAACATATTGGTACTCGAAGAGATGTAAAAAGATGACAATGAACTCCAATCCTGATTCTTGCTGTCTCTCATTCATGAGATTGTCTAAGTATCTGCATTCTTTGTGCCGTAGACAAGTCCATTGTCTCACCCGAATCAGTTGCATCCATTTACGAGACCTTCCATGTCTATAAAGTCCACTCCTACCGCTCCTAATCTAAGTCTCATCCAACACAGTAGCTCGAACCAAATTCAGGACAACAAACCCTCAAACAAAACCTGACTCACCTCCACAGAACAAAATGGGCAAGAAGACTAAGACTGCCACACGCTCTGTCACTGTCATCAACCACCCTCGTCTCTCCACATACCCTAAACACGCTTGCCACGTCTGTGATCAGCTTCTCATGTGGAAGCCCATCTTCAAGGAGTGGTACTGCTGGGGCTGCCGTTGCCCTATGACTCCATCAAAGTAGAGGTAAGTGGTGCATAAACATGAATTGATTACTCATGAGTCATTCAGGTTTGGTTCGAAACTTGTCTCTTTTGGTTTAAAATATGCTGTTGTTTCAATCAATCAATGTTTCTTTCTTTCTGATATCCTCTTTCGTGTGCTTCAATTGTGCATTTCTACATCGTGACTGCTTGCTTGAGAGATTTGTCCACTAACTACTCGGGACTTAACATTACTGTCAAATGAGAAACTATAAACGAATGGTCTATACCGCGCCTCGGGGGTATCATATTTCACCTTGCAATAGATGAAACTCGCATATCCACAGACCCGAAAATTCAAAAACATGAACCACCATACCAAAAGAACACTCCACCGATCCAACCTATCCCACACCTGTGACTCAACACCTGTTTTTGTTGCGCAACGCCTAATCGTCGTAGAACCAGTATTCAGCCGCATAAGGAACTTTGATCACTCCAGCACTGCTGCAAGTAGCGGGTGCAACACCACCTGCAGTCTCAACTCTGTACACTGCCTGAAGATTCTTGCTAACACCTCTTCCATCGTCTTGTAAAAACAGCCAGTCGATACTGGGTTGGATAGAGCTCGTTGGCGCAAGCACATCTCCCGCCTTCTTCGCACTCAAGTAGCCACGGCTCTCGAGATCGAATGTAGGCACACCTGCTGCGCTGAAGAAATGGTGTCCTATAGTAGGTAGGTTGAACCAAGTATGTGTGCTGTAAGCTACAGCAGCGAAGGATGGGATCAACGAAGACTTTGCAGGCGACAAGAGTAGGCTTGCGTCGTAGAGGTCGGCGACTGCTCCAATGGCTACGGGTGTAGCACCTTTGGCAGTGCAGCTGTAATTTTGAGTGCCCACGCCGAGGGTGATGTACTTGAGGGTAAGAGCACCAGGTGCTGGTAGGCCATTGAGAGGTACGGTGTTTTGGGCTGAAGTTGTGCTTGGAGTCGGCATGGCCATTGCCATTGCAGACAAGAAGAAAGCCAAGAGCAGCCGAGCAATGTTGGAAGACATTTTGAATATGCGTAGAAGTCGATCGATAGGTGAACAAGAGTCGGCAACCAGGCTACAAAGGTGTAGTGATATTGATGCAAGATCAGAAAAGACAAAAGCCAATGAATACTGTGCTGCCACCAATTGACCAAGAACAGTCGAGATTGCTTCTGAGATATCCAAATGTGATAAACTGGAACCGAAATGGGAGCACAGAACAAGCTGATATATATACGAGTGTCTCCAACTCTTGCCGCTACTGCATCCAGAACGAGAACTTGTTGGTACGTACGTGAGATGAGCAGAGAAGAAGGTTGCTGCTAAACTTACCATCCTGGCGCAGATACATGCATATGTCATGCAAGACAAAGACGGGAAGGATGGTGAAAAGATGCGAAGCGCCGCCATGCATTACACCACGCGGCAAGCGTCTGTACAAGGAATACCTGGCGACATCCCTTCCATCTCACGATTACGAAGATCCGGAATAGCTTCTCGGAGAATTTGCATGGCTCTACTGTAGTTACACCGTGAATTCCCACGCTTGTCATGTTGGTGGCTTCTCTTGCCGAATTTGCCGTACGAATAAGCGCTGATGAGATATTTGACCTTCACGCGGCTCGTTAGAATCTTGCAGATGGGGCTAGATGCTCGGTGTGCTATCGATTAGTAGATTAAGTGCATGTGTTGGTTTATCTGGCGGCGGCTAAAATCATATTTCTCCTTCCGTTACCTTGAACAGCGAACACATAATTTCGAGACGTCAAGACTGATTATACCCTTACCGTACTTTCAATGCTTGATGTCAGATCTTGGCAGCTTATGTCCAAAATCGTTCAGAAGGAAGGAACCCAGGATTATCCCTACGAGGTGAAGTGGTGATGAGAATTGAGGTTGATGAACAAACAAGCGGGGTTCCGCATCCTTCGCCGAGCGGCACATGCACGCATCTGACGACCTGCAATAACATGTTCTTAACTCGATATATGCAAGTAAAAAATGTCGGCTAATCACGCTTATGCGGATGAGAAGTATTTTCGACTAAGAATAGCATGAGCGGATGTCCTAAGAAAAAAGGTTGATTATGTCCGCTAATTAGTGGCATTTTTATATATTTAGACCCTCATTGGTGTAAGGTGAATACTGTCCTTATTCCGTGCTCGTTATTGACTGGAGATATTCCAATGCGGGGTCGTTGCATGTCGAGTTGGAGGAGTCGTCTGTCCGAAACAGTATTCAGGAGTGATTTCGGATCTGCGATGGTGATCTTCCTTCTCACGACTGGGACAGACCCTGCTTGGACAGCAATCTGCTTATGATCTGAGCGGTAAACCATGTTCCTTGAGCCGGTGCAACTCTAGGGCTGTAAGCAACTGAATGGAACAAATAAGTGTCCAATTGTTGCGAGAATCTCCAATTCGATTTCGTGGTCTCCTTGAGCGTGCCGACAAAATAATGCTTTCCCTTATTCAAATGTCGAGTTTGAAGTTCACAGCTCATCAACACCGGAAAGCTTCCACACATCTGGATGAGGGTCAGACTTTGCGAATATCTTGGCTGTATCCAGCTCGTCAGAGTGCAAATGTGCACCCGCTTCCCTGAGAGCCTCGACGTGGTTGGGAAGGCCTGCGTGCGCAGCAACAAAGAGAGGCGTACGCCCATTGCGGTTGCGCAAATGGACGCTAGCGCCAAGATTGAGCATCTCTTTCAACACGTCGACGTTGGGTCCCATCGCCGCAAGGTGCTATAACCATGGTTAGTTGGAATACTGTATGATTTCTGGCCATAACTTACGACAGGTGTGTTTCCTGAGTAGTCCACGTCATTCAGGAGCCAGCGGTTCTCACCTCTGACGACATCTCTCACGCTCAGAGCATCTCCATCTTGGATAGCATAGCCCAGCGCAGTCAAGCTCGAGATTTCAGGAGTCAAGGTGCCGCTCGTGGGATGTTGGAAGTGTGTTCGTCCTCTTTCTGTCAGTTCACCTCTGAGTGAGTTGTGCATCTGTTTAGCCACATCCTGAGGGGTCGAATCAGGCAATGAGAGGAGGTATGAAAGTTTTGTCAAAGCGGCTTCTGTAGTCATATCTTGACCGAAAACCACACCAACACGACCAAGATAAGTTGCTGGAGCGTAGAGCGGGCTGACGCTGCCGCTGAGACACTGTGTCACGTTGACGATGACAATGCCACGCTTGACGGCGTCGGCCAGAACCCTAGTCATAGGCGAATCCGGTCCTCCAGGGGTATTACCAGCGCCGAAAGTCTCGAGTACCAAGCCCTTGAGCCCATCAGTACGCAGGAATAGATCCACCATCTCTGGCTTGATACCCGGGAAGACACGCAAGCAAGCAACATGGGCAGTATCCAGGTTCGAGTGCACTCGGAAGGGGTTCACAATCCTTGGTCTGTAGATGAGGTCCCAGTCGACGTTTGTTCTCAAACTGCTGATAGTAGCAAGAGGTGGCATGTTCGGGCTGGCAAATCCGTTGAAGTCGTCGGTTGATACCTTAGTGGCGCGGTTTCCTCTGAAGAGCTTGAAGTTGAAGAACAAGCAAACTTCCGGGATCATGAAATGTCCTGCAATGACAAGAGCGCCCAGCAGGTTGTCCTGGGCATCGTTCTGCAGCTGCATCATTGGCGCTTGTGATCCAGTAAGAATGACAGGCTTTCCTAGGTTCTGGAGCATAAAACTGAGAGCACTGCTGGTATAAGCCAGCGAGTCGGTTCCGTGCAAGACAACGAAGCCATCGTATAGCTGGTAGTTTCGCTCGACGGTTCTAGCGATCTGATCCCAACCTTCTGCATCGATACTGCTGCTATCAAGCAAGTGATCAAACTCCAAAACACTGTATCGGACCTGCCGACCGTAGGTGCTGGGAGGAGTGCGCAAACTTTGTACAGCTTTGCGAGTGCCTTTCTGATCCGTCACAATCTCGAGTGGTTCAGGGTACGAGCCATCATTGAAAGATGGTCTGGGCGCGAGGCCGTTCTTCAGGAAGCCCTTTCCCTACAAAAAAAAATTACTCAGGTATTCCAGTTCATCATAGTCAACATCACATACCGGCACAAGACCATTTTCGGAAGGTTGCATGCATATCGTACCTCCCGTAATTATGATCAGAACTCTTGTCTCAGGCACCTCCATCTTGATCAGTTGCGCGCGTGAATTTGTGGTGTAGGGAACGAGATACAGTCGCTACGCTAAAGAAGGATATAGGAAGAAAAGAAAACCACAAGAAGAATACGTTAGGATCATGACCGGATCGCAAAGGGAGAGGTTGGAGAAAAAATGCCAAAACGTGGAGCAAATCTGGAGTTTGCGCGCCAAGGTGTTTTTTATTATGTAAAATAAGAGTAATTTTAGGCCGCTAGCGCCTCATCGAGGCTAGAGCGCGTCGTCTTTGTCTTTGTGCTCCGCTGTCGGCCTAGCAGCATCACGACGTCTCCATCAACCTTGCTTCTCTGTTTTCGAACACTGGCTTCATTGTTCTTCTTTCGCGGCAGCAATGATAGAACACGTTGACCGGATTCGTAACCCAAAGACAAAGACACGAGATCGCCTCGTCACGGTAGTTGCGCCATTGAACTTCTCTACTCATTGAGCAAATATATCCTTTGTCCAAATGCAATGATGTGGCATTTCTTTGTCGTTGGGTCAAATGCCAGGCACCCTGTATATTAACTACAATGTGCAGGCTATACCACGAATGATGTTCGTTTTATTGCACGATATATCTCCCTCGTCTTATTCCTTGTCTGCTGGCAGATCATTCAGTACTGAAAAGCATTCAGTAATCGATATTACTATTCGAGACCTTTAGCTTCGATCACACCCAGCTACGGTACACACGTTCATCTTACGCTTATTCGCTATATCACAACAATTACAATGCCTCCCAAGAAAACCAAAATCAGGGTCTGCACCTACTGTGGCAAGCAGGGTCACTGGGTTCATGAATGCCGCACAAAGGCGAGCGAGAAGAACAAGAACAACGGCAATGGCAATAGCAATGGCAATCAAAACAATCAAAACAATCAAAATCAGCAAAACAATGGCAGGCATTGCGACTTCTGTGGTAGCAAAGACCATTGGTCAGCATATTGCTCAAAGAAGCAAGAGACGAGCACTGGAAATTCCAGTGGATTTGTTATGGCTGCTCCCTGGCAAGTAGCTCCGCCACAACTCGAGGCCTTGTGGTGCAAGTGGTGCAACTCGGGCCTCCACTCCACCGCCGGCTGTCAGAACACCAACTCGCAAGTCGAAGTGATGGTTATGCCAGAGATCAAGGACAACTGCTGCGACAGGTGCGGGTACAAGGGCCATGTGAGCAAGAATTGCTGCAACCCTTATCCGGACCAGAAGTGTCTCTTTTGTCAACGCCCCGGCCACGTCTTCCAAGACTGTGTTCGACGCGAAGAGCCCCGCATCCGCGAGATGCTCGCTTCTCTGCCTGCACGCCAGTCAGATCCGATTGTCAAGAAGGACGAACCTAGCCAGAACATGAGTAATACGATTTCGACATTCAAGAGACGAAGAGAGGCGCTTGATCAGAGTCAGCAAGCCACAAATAGTTTCATCGCCAATCTCGTGAATGCTACCAGTCGAAAAGAAACCCAGGACGTCGTCCCTGTCAGACCTCACGAACTTGTCCACATCATGGATGGCGTTCTGGCGTGGGAACAAGGAGATGATTGCATGCTATGGGGTAAGGACCTCACCGAAACTGTCAAAGCGATGAAGATGTACCACCTCTCCGAAGGCGTGAATTTCTTCCGCATCTTCTTTGCCATCCATAGACTCGAGGCAGGTTTCAACATCTACTGCGCGCATGCGGGATGCAGAGGTAACGCTCTCATCATAACACCCGAATTCCAGACCGTCAACGTGTCAACTCGTAGCGGATATCCTCGCGACCAGCCCGAGCATGCCGTCTTTCTGGCATCTAGCTGTTCGCATTCTGACTTCTCCTTTGAATGGAGACGTTCCCGCATCGAAGAGGGCGACTTGACCCCGCTCTACCTACTCCAAGCAGCCCATTCTAACCCCATCTTCCATCAGTTCACTGAACTCAAGGCCGGTATCACTACACGAGACCTTGATCTCGAGTATGACGCGATGTTGGAAATGGATAAACAACGTCAGGCTTTGGATGCCGAACAACAGAAATTCGCCGAGGCATCCACAAAACTCAGACTCCAGGAGGCAGTGTTCAAACGGCATGCAGAGCTCCTCGGCTCGCCTATGGATTGGAAAGCGCCCACTCCCGTCACCAACAAATTCCTCACTCCTACCTCACCATTCTCACCTCGAAAGCGTGCATGGGGCGACACCGTGATGGCTGACGCCCCTTTCACTCGATACGATCGCAGGTTCGACACTGGAGTCGATTCTTCTCCAAAGCGAGCAAGATTCGACGAACCTAGACCCACTCACCAACATGATGACACTACTCGCCAGTATGTCGAGCCCGAAGGTCATCGAGATGGCAGAGGCAATGATCGAGGTAGAGCTGATAACCAGGGAGAAACTAATTACAACAAGAATGGCAACAGCAAGTACCAGAACGATGGCAAAGACAAATGGAAGAATGATGGCAAACCCAAAAACAGCGATTATAAGGGCAAAAACAAGGATAATGACTATAAGGGCAAAAACAAGGACAACGGTTACAAAGGCAAAAACAAGAGCAACGATTACAAAGGCAAGCAAAATGACAGAGCTAAGGATGGGTATGACCAAGGTGGAAATGGTGGCCGCTCTGGAAGTCCATCAGGTAGCGTCGGCTCTATCGGTTAGTTATCTCGGTGGTGAAATTTGGAATCTAAAGGCACTACTATCAATGTCTCTACTTGCACCATATTGGTTGTGACAATGTGAATTATGCTGACTCTAGTCAAACAAAAGAAATTTTCCATGATATAAGCGATCGTAAACCAGAATCCGATCTATGTACTGTAATCCATCTATCCAATCAAACATCAAGAGCAACCTTAAACAGAAAGCACCACAGGCTTTCTGTCATGGTACTCGTACTCTTCCTCGTGTCTGAACTCTTGACTGATGGTGATACCCTCATCCCTGACCAAATCCTTCAAGCTGTCGCTCTCTTCAGCAGCAGTGGTGATGATTCTGGTCTGGTTCTTGTTCTTGCTCTGAGAGTGCATGTTGTAGGACTCGCAGTTCTGGTACTCGCCGGCCTTCTTGGTGCGGCGGTGGGAAGAGGTGGATGCCATCCACTTGAACTTTACGAACAGAGGCTTCAAGCTGGGTACACTACCGATAGTGATGGCGATGAGGTCTTCGATGATCGACCAAATCATGAGATCCGAGAAGCCCCAGACGTAGTCGACGGGAGCAAGGAAGCGGTTAAAGTAGAAGGCGCGAACGACTGTTGCGGCACTTGCACTGTAAGGTTTTTGTTAGTACAATTTTCGCACATAGAGTTCCCAAAGTGAACACTTACAGGAAACCGAGACTCAAGATAGCAGCAATAGTGAACTTGAGCTTCTTGTCCATCTGTAGGTTCCAGAGAATGACGAACGGAAGAATGGAACATGAGAAATCCGTGACCATAGATGAAACTGTGGTATAGATAGCAACTGCGATTGTGTTAGCCTCTTCCCACCATCTCTAAAACACCGTAATGATTCGTATTTACCGTTTTTTATTACCACGGGTGCGACGCATTTGCCGATACCTGTCCATGAAGCAGAGACAGGAACGCAGAGAGACAAGCAGGCAACCATAGTAACGAAGCCGCAGCAGAAGGAGAGGAAGATAATGACGTAAAGGAACATGCGAATGCCCTTGTTTGTCGTAATGCGGAGCAGAGCAAAGCAAATGCTGCTCTTGACGAAGATGAGAGAAGTGAGGTAGAAGCACTGGAACATGAGAATGGCGTGTCTGGCGTTGACAAGTTGATTTGCGGTCAACCAGACGTCTCTGACACCGATACCAGTGTTGCATCCGTACATGACGCAAACACAAGTGCCGAAGAACAGGACCTGTGCCTTGCAGTCAGTGATTGATAATGTATAACTGAAAGTGTAAACATACCTGACCGATGACCATCGACCAGTCATCGAGACCAAAGCCTCCGATGGATGTACGAACAACACATCTGACGGCAATGACAACAGTGGTAACGATCAAGCTCACCAGAGCAATGACAAAAGTAGATAGCTGCTTGCCCTCCATGTTTGAATAGATTAAATCTGATCGACCGGTCCGTACACGGGGTAGAAACGAAGAACATCCAAGGGACCTGCAGTTAATATATGCTGTCCCGTTGCCATTTTCACCTTTATTTTCCTACCAAGACATAAAGGCGATCGAGACTGCGCCGACGTATGACAGATCTTCGTTTCAGAGTCAGTGGTACCTGAAAGTAGGTCGTGTAGGGCTGTTAAGGTTTAACGCTGTGCCCGTTAAAAATTGCTAGATCTGACATTTAAACTCAAGCCATGAGATACTTCACTGCTCTCGACGTCAGAAAACTGACTACAAGCTTTCGAAGGACGAGATTCGAAACACCAAGGGAAGCGGAAGGCGCAATCCAAATTCTGGACGAAGAATACTTGCATACTTGCGCCTTCCCTTCCCATTCTCTCGCTTCTCACATCTCAAGGATGTCAGTACGAAACCCTACAAGCCCCAAACCCGGAAGAAGCCCCGAGAGACAATTTGCCATCACACTTGGCATTTGGTAAAAATGACCACCTATTTCGCAGTTTTCGAGTGACATACCGTCGGTCCATCGCACAGATCTGAGAGATGATTCGATGTCAGTGCTCGTGAATCATGTCAACGGCTTGCGAAAATCCACGAGTCGTGACCCCAACCTTATTCCGAACATAAACTCAAGAAAAGCAACAACCTCCACACAAAAGTTGCAAATGCACCATTCCTTCCGCGGACATGAGCACGTGGCTGCGCTACTTCTTGCTAAGTACTGCACTGGATTCAGGGAAATAACGGAATGAAGAATGAAAAAGGGCCATTCGAGAACCCGCGAGGCATGGAGATTCGCACTCGGACCATTGTCCGTTGGTAAATACCGGCTTGTGCCTGCAGTCGCCGGCAATAGACAGATTCCTGCTGGGCGACTTTCCAATTGGTCAAATATGAGGGTCCATTGAAAGCCAAAACTTATCAGCCTGTGTCAGTCAAGATTGTTGTAATGGTAAATGATTGGAAGTTGAAATCCGGCCAGATGGGTGGGAGGTGATCAACGCCATCCAGTGGTTTGTATGACGCTCAGCAGCCTCGAACGAGCAGGGGCGAGGCAAAGGCCCGAGGAAATATCATGACCAAAGAGAACGAACGGGAATACGGACACATGGACGGACAGCCAGACGAACAAACCAAACGGTCTGTGGGATGAGAGAGAAAGACAGTGGTGGTATAATTGGTGAAAGCAAAGGTACAGTAGAATCGTTACATCTCTTCATCCCTCTGTGATTAGCCAGCGTCGGCACTGTCGCTAGCATGCCTGCTTGTATCGTAAAGTCGTTGGTCCCGCATCCTTGGTTTCGAATTCCTCCGCATTACTGTGTTCTTAGAAGATCTCACTATCGTCATCAAACGAATCTGTCCTCCAAATCAGCTCCTTCCTCGCTTCAACACTCCCGAGATGCCTGAGCTAATCGCCGGTTCTCCAGACGCCACATCGCGCCTGGTCTGTAGCAACGGCGCAGCAACAGACACCGTTCGTCCGTAATATCTCTTTTTTCAATATGTGAAGATGAAAGGAAAAAGTCAGAGACAACAAAAATCACGAACCAAAACTCTTGCTTGAAGGTACTGGCTTCCTTCTTACAGTACCAGAGAGCTGCTCCCGCTGGGCCTCCTCCTGAGCACCGCTGGGCGCACGCGATGAACCCATCGGTCTCGGCCCGGTGATTTTACGAGTTGGACTGAGCTGAGTGACTACCCTGGGACTAGCTGTTGGCTCAGGTGAACGCTGATTACATATGTGTCAGTCAGAGCAATTAATGAAACGGCACTTGAATACTCACAAGTCCACGGTCTGTTTCCAATGAGTATCTCACTTCTTCAATGGGCTCGAGTAAGTGTCCCGAGCCAAGCGGGGTCGAATAGTACATCTGGCGAGGCTTCTGCGGTGCCTGCTGTCTTTGCTCCTTGGGCGGCTCGACTTCGACTCTGGGCGCAGGCTTCTGTTTGCTCTCAGGGACTAGAGGACCGTTGTCCTTGCCAGCAGGAATTCCGCTAAGTTTGTTGGTTCTCGCAAGAGAGAGTGAAGGGTTCGATCCCCATTGCAGAGGATCAAAGTCGCTATCAACAGTGCGCTGAGAAAGATCACTGCTTGTTGCTGTCTCAAAGTGATCTGGCCCACTGTATGTTCTGGCCTCTTTCTCCAGGTTTGTTTGGTGGCGGTGCGTGGGTCCTGGTCGAGGCTGAGGGTGCTGCAATAATAGAGAATCACGATGAGCCGAGTATTTGGGATCATCAAAATTGTCTACTTCGTCATCGTCCGGGAGGATGATAGGAATGTTATCAAGCTGAGACCCTGTCTCGGAAGGGATAAGCGGTGACGGTGTGCGGGTCATATCACTGAGTCCGCTGCGTACGCTTCTGTTGTCAGGCGCATGCTCTCTGATCGCTTGGTCTTTTACCAGTGACTGGGTAGAGCGAAGACGATCTTCAGACTGCAGCGCATAGCCATTGCCGTAGTAGCCCGCACCATTCGATCCTAAACTCTCGCCACTGCTAGAGGCATTGGTGTGCTGGCTTCGACGTTTTCCATTAACATCTGAATTCTCGGGATATGAGGAGGTCGTCGTCTTGGACCAACGAGAAATCTTTGGTATACCGAAGACAGACTGCTTGCGCTGCTTATCTGGGGTACCAGCGCCAGCTTGCGTGTCGAAAAGACTCTGCCGTTGCTGCACTGGAGTCGAAGTTGAAGTAGAATCGAAAGAACCTGATCTGCGATTGAATGACTCCTGAGTCGGAGTCAAGAGCCTTTCATTGTTCTCGAACTGATTGTCGAGGACATGAGTCTCATGCTGCTCCAAGAAAGAACTACCATCGTTGCTCTCTTCTTCTTGGACTGTACTGACGCGATTGATCGAGTCTCTACGACCATTGTATCCAGAGTGGAAGTACCTCTCCTGAGGAGAAGTCGCACTTTCCTTAGGAGAAGAAAATGATGCATTGCCTGAAGGATTAGAGAGACGACCAGAGTGGTTGGGAGTTGACGAAGTACCAGCTTGTCCCTCAGGTTCATATCCAGAGTCACGCCCGTAATGGGCTCGATCCTCGTACGAGTCAAAGCTACTACCACGGAGTGACATAGGTGGTCGATCGCCTTGTGTCAGCTTGAGATCCTCTACATCTCCGAGTATCTGATTCAACATGTCCTCGATTTTGGATAGGTCGTTTGAGCCTCTCTTGCTCAGCCCTTTGAGTGCGCGCTTGAAGACATTCTTGCGTTTCGTTGGAAGATCTTCCTCGTTGTAGGTGCCATGGACTGTTCGAGGTTGAGCAGTTGGTTGAGGTCTAGGACCACCGAGTACTTTCTTGACCGTGTACTCGGCATCCCGATCTGTGTTCTCCATGATCTTGCGGTCCTGCTCGGCAATAAATCTCTTCATTTCTTCGAACTCATGGCGCATCTCCGCTGCACTGCGCACCAGCGTGACAAGAATTTCGGTGTCCCTTGCATTGCGATGCGCGTCTCGGACTGTAAGGTGGTCCATCAACGCGACCACATCCTTGGATTGAATCGTGTCAATTCCTCTGCCAGTAGCACTGTCGTATAACGGAGAAGACATGCCATGAGAGTTACCGCTGAAGTGGCGGCTGTGTTTTCCGATGAATGCATCTTCTTTCGTTGTCTCGACGTCATACTCTTCCATACGAGTTTGACCGTGGGTTTTGTGGGCTCCAGGAGTAGAGGCTCCGTTGGAACGAGCATAAGCGGCGGATGCATATCCCTCGTCTCCAAAGTGAGCAGGAGGGGAAGTTGTTCCTGCACGACCCACGTGTACAGCTTGAGCTTGACGCACATCTGGAGTTGTCTCGCGAGAAGCATAATCCTCTATAACTGCTTGGTTTGCTGAGAGATGCTTGTCGGAGCTGTGTCGATCTAGAACCTTGTCTGCGGCGAAAGCACCAGCAGCAATGCTGGCTCCTACTTTGACTTTGTCGTTCATCGAGAAGCTGTGCTCCGAGATGCTGTCGTGTCGCACGGCCTCTCTATCAGGGCTGTGCGAGAATGAAGGAAGAAAACCGAAGTGTCCATCACCTCGACCAGGACCTTGAATCTCTGGAGGATTTGTACTCAGATCAGACTCAGAGTCGATTCCGTGTCCAATCTCGGGTAATGGATCATTGACATCAGGAATGCCATGAGCGCTCAAGCGGACAGGAGGAGAATCCACGTGCGTGCGTTCCTCGTGGAAAGTCTCGCTCTGGTGTGGGGAACTTGTGGGTTGAGCAGAGGAGCCAGGGCTTGACAGAGCCAAAGCATTTTCACGCAATGCGCTCCATCGATTTTGAGTCTGATATTGTGTTTTTGCCTCTGTACTCTGGTGTTCCACTGACTGACGAGGCTCGCTGTCGTCCATGCGTTCGCGGTAACGAACGTCCTCAAAGTTGTTCGGGCTGGCTTGTGATGATTGGAGGCTGGTACTGACTGTGGAAGGATCAACCAGGGAAGCAACGGCAGACTCAACACCGTACGGTAGATGTGTATATTTGGGAGTCGCAGCAATTCCCCTAACGTCACGCTCTGGACTTTGATCGCTCGATAGGTAGCTGCCATCGGTGTACTGAGTTGATCGACGTTCATCAAAAGATCCGGGGATGGTGCTTGTATCAGCAAGAGACTTGCGGTACTCCTCATTCTTCTCATGCTCTTGTTGAAACCATTCTTCTAGCTCGCTACGTTCCTCGGCCTCATCGTAGACTTGTGCAGGCGAATGAGATGCTCTGGCAAGGTCGAAGCTCTTCTTTTGAGCATTTGGGGAAGACGGTGCTGAAACAGGGGACATGGCATGCCGCTGTCGTTCTTCAAAACCAGCGGATAATTCAGATACTCTGCTGCGAGGTCGCAACCCATGAGGGACCAACGGGTCACTGGGACTGTCTTTAAGAGTAGACACGCTCTGCGTTGGGCTTGGAGCGTGCTTTCCAATATCATGAACGGGACCGACATCACCCAAGCCAGATGCAACCAACGCTGCCATCTTGGCTTTGGTTGAGATGGATTGAACGTTGGTGAAGTGCTCTTCGGTCAGGGAGTGCCTGCTCTGACTGGACTCCAATGAGCGAGGCGAACGAGCTCCCTTGGCTTTGGGAGTCGTGGATGCTGGTGACAGGGAACCCCGAAGCGAGCCCCGTCGAACCTCACGGACCGGAGTCTGGTGTTCCGTCACGTTAGCGGATTGAGGACGCTCGGTTGAAGCCGTCAGAATGGATTGACGGGTTATTTCGGAGTCGTTCATGGCCGATGCACCAGTCCAGGGCATAGGAGGAATAACCTCCTTGCGATAAGTCTTCTCGGTCTCGGCTAGACTTGTGGAGTCACTACGAGTTCCTCGGGCTTTGCGCTTCTTGCGACGTTCGCGGCTGACAGTGTCTTGAGAGTCATGATGACGAAGGGCTGCAGCAGTCAGGATACCGCCTGCAATACCAGCAGCAGCACCGTCCTTGATGGAACGAGACTCCTTGTCCTTGCTCGACCTGCTGTGTACAGACTCTTCTCGCTCGCGTGTTGAGGTACGGGAAGAACGTCGTTCACGGTGGGGCCGTTCGGATTCTGTGCGACTGGATCGACGAGTCTTTTCGCGACGCTCAGAGTCTCCTCGGGAGAGTACCTCACCAGGGTCATGATCATATCGGTTGAGCACGACTTTTGGCTTACTGGATAGTGAGGGTGAGCTTGTTGACTTGTAATGACGCTGGTCCAGTTCATCGTCAGTGTATGAGCCGTGCGAGGAGCGGTGTTGCTCGTTCTTGAGTTGAGTAATCTCAGGCAGGATCAGACGGCGAACAGTGTCTTCGACCATCTGCAAAAGCTTTGGGTTGTTCAAAGACACCTTTGAAGTTGTGCCAGAAACGTATGAGAGATTGCTAGGCGAGAGATTTGAAGATAAAATGGAGGATTCGGCGGCGCTAGCAAGGTCGTCTTCGCGTGTCGAGCGAGACGAACGGCGACGACGCTCTTTGGTTGGCTTGGTGTCGGGCTCATACTCGACAGGTCCTTCGCGTTGGCGTTGCATCAACTTTTCAATGACCTTCTGCTTGATCCGCTCGTGGCTAGCACTGCGTGCCCGATCTTGTACAGGAAGGTCCAGAAGACTATGGCTGCGGCTTGCATCCTCAGATACATCTTGACTCATGGCTGACATGTGGGAAGGGTCGAGCAAGCTGTCAGGAGGCATTGATGAGACGTCCGAGGTGGTAGGCAGGTAGTGCAAGTCGCGAGATTCGCGGCCCTGCTTCAGGCTTGATAGGTCGCTGTTGTTGAGAATCTCGACCTCGACCGGTGGAATGGCCGAAACGTTGCTCTCCGACGAGTGGCTGACCTCGGTAGGCTCAGTTGATGCGGCTTTGTCTGATGATTTGCCGCCCAGAGAGATGCAGCGCGTGTATGAAGGCTTTTTGTCACGACCAATGCCTGTAATCTGTACCGAATCCGAGTTCTTGGACTTGCGGTGAGCCGAGGGAGTAACCTTGACGCGGACGCTGGGTCGATTCTTTGCTTTGTCGCCCTTGGTGGCTTCGAAGTATTCGATCAACAATGAGGTCTGGGACTTGTTGCGACCGTGGCGGAGGCGTGGGCCCTCCTTGGAGGTAAGTTTGTGTGTCGAGATGGTGATGGGAGTGCCGTCTTCGGGGATGGAATAGGAGGTGTGGTCGGTACGGCGCGAGATGTTGGTGGCTACATCGGTGTCGTCGACGTCAGTAGGTTCGGTGGGTGCTGGCAGTGGTGGTCGTTGGTGAGCTTCGACACCCATGGCGGCGGCGATTGCTCAGCGAAGTTTACGCGACCGAGGATACGACTGGCATTGCAGCCCGACGGGTGATGGGGAGTGGGTGATGATGATGGTCTGAGTCGCTGCCAATCCGAGAGCGCAAACCAGTCCTTTCCAAGACTCCAGCCGCAGCTTCCTTAGATGAAGGCCTGTCGGTGTCCGTACGGCGCTCGAGATGGAACAAACAGTCAAGGATGTCGAGGGCGAAAGGTCCGCAGTTGCCAGAGGCGATTGATTGCTACCTACCGCCAATCAGCAAACGACGCGACAAACCATGGCCATGGGCCTGCTTGTGATAAAGTCGGCACCTTTTTTTGTGGAGAACAGGTTGGATGTTGATATAGGCCGTTAGATATCGGCTTGCTTCCCGACGCGCCGTCTAGAGCTTGTTTCTGTCTGCTACAAATGCTCGATCTTCAACAGTCGTTGTGTTCTTGCTTTGAATCGCACCGACTGGGATGCTGATGCAGGATGGGACCAAGCACACTGGCTGCAGCTGCTGCGGCAAGATCGGTCGACTCAGAAGCAAGATGCTGCCCACAAGCGACTTGTCTTCTGTTCGTGCGCTTCCCGCACTTCCGCTGCCGGGTCAACGCTCAAGCACGGGTCGTCGTTCGCTCGACAGTCTTGCTGCTGCTCCATACACTGTTGACCCTCCGTCTTTTCGCGTCTACTCGTTGCACTGCGCCTCGCAATTATCCACCACTGTCTTTGTTCTCAACTCATCAGAATCTGGCACTCCATTGCACCGCGCACCATGTGCGATGCACATGTAACCCAACCTAATCTTCTCTGTTCGTCACCGCACTTGATCGGCGCATAGTCCCTGTCCTGGTTGGCTCATACCCGCCCCCAACCCCTTCCACTGGTGCCAACTCACCATCGCCGTGTCATCGCCCATGCATCTGTCATTCTGTGGCTGGCCTTGTGTGTGTGTGCTTGCGAGCCACTCGTTCAACTTCCTGTTTTACCTTTTTGTTGGTCTTTCCACCGATCTATTTTCCAGCCTCTGATTTAATACTTGCAACCTGGGTACGCCATCGGGTGCTCGCTTGGCCATGCATATTGCAGGACTCAATTTTGCCTTGGCATCCTGCAACTGTCAACATGAGCTGCTTTCAGTCCACAACAACGACCTGGTGCGGTTTTCCGGTAAGACACTCTGTTTACCCACACTCATCATGACTAGGGCTTCTTGCACAGTTGGGACTGACATGGTTTCTCCGATGCATGCCAATCTATGTCTGGTCTCTGCATCTGGAAGTCGTGTAATGGACTCTCGTCCTAGGTTTCTCTACCTCTCAAGCCTTTCAGAACGCGTGTCCCGGCATGTAATACTTCCAGTTTTTGTTCTCTACGAAGTCGAGGTGGAATTGGGGTAGGACTGAGTTGGCGTTCGGAGTATGACGCTGCATTCCAATTTGCGTCTGCAAAGCACGGAGTTTCGATGAGCCAGATGTTCTACAGTAAGGCTATATGCCTAGCGACAACGTGTATGACCGCTGACTCGCTTGAGGAGCAGATGTAGGTCTTTTTAGACCTCTGTCTGTTGCTAAGCATCCGCCGCTTATCATGACACAATCTTTATCCCCAGGTTTTCTCCACATCCCCACAAACTGCTCAATGCTTGGTCCTTCGGCCGTGCTCGTCCGTAGTCGGTGCACGTACGATGTGATGACAAACTAGGCAACTGACTGCCATTCTGTACGGAAGAACCCTCGATGCTGCTATACCCTGTCCACTTCCCGATCATTGTGTTCTTCAAGACTCCACTTGCTCTTTCCCGGCTTGGATCTCAGTATGGCGCTGATCGGACTACCGAGGGCATTGATATTTAGGTTCGATTCTAGGGCTAGGGCTATCATACTGTAAAGACTAGGAGGGGTCGAGCAAAACTATAAGAACACGACCAATGTCGTGCAATGTCTTGATCGTGTAGGCTAGGCATACTACAATGATCAACTTCACAGTTCTGTGCTTCGCACTATTGTGCGCTTTCACAGCAGCATTCCCCAAGCAGAGTGTCAATACTTCATGCAGCACTAGCACACCTACAAGCAGCGTCAGCACGAGCGCAAAGACTGCATTGCCCTGGACTACCACTGTATGTGGATCTCACAAGCAAGGTCCTACATATACTGACAAGAACCAAAGGCTTCATCTGCTTCTACTTGTGCTTCGACAAGCTACACAGCTCGCTACAGTTCTTTCAGCTACACCCAAGTTAGCAGCAACCGCTATGCTACTCCTGTTTCAGCTCCAGTCACATTCGCAAGTGCATTTGCTCTTGCTTATTCCAAGGCGAAGTCTCTACTGCCTTCGAATGTTACATACACCACTTACTCGCTGAACCCCAAGGCTACCACCAGCAAGGATGGCATGTACGGCCAATCGGCTTATGCTGCGCTATGGGCTGGATATACGTACAATCATACCGTTCCGTTCACCACAACCGTCTCGCCCACTCCTGTTGCTACCAGCGAGCTCGTTTACCCTCCAGCTTTGTATTCTGCATGCCCTGACGCAGACGCATGTCTTGACTGCTACAAATTCGACAAGAACTTCATCTGGGGTGTTGCGGGGAGTGCATGGCAGATTGAAGGTGCACTCCAACAAGAAGGCAGAGGGCCTGGCAACCTTGATGGACTCGGAAACCAAGGTCCCGGCGGTATGCCTAGTGGCAATGACTCTGTGGAAGCCGACATGAACTACTACCTCTACAAGCAAGACATTGCAAGACTTGCTGCCATCGGAGTTCCGTACTATTCTTTCTCCATCTCTTGGTCAAGAGTTGTACCTTTCGGAGTTGCGGGCAGTCCGGTCAACACTCAGGGTCTCGATCATTACGACGATCTGATCAAGACGTGCCTTCAGTACGGCATCAAGCCTATTGTTACTCTTGTTCACGTTGATGCGCCAACATCGATTAGCCTGGACACAGACTTCACCGCCGACTACCTGTATTACGCCAAGCAGGTCATGGCTCGCTATGCTGAGCATGTTCCGTATTGGGTCACATTCAATGAGCCCAACATCGGAATGCCATATTCCTTCCACACCTACAATGGACTGACCAACATCCTCATGGCACACTCTGCCGTGTACAGATGGTACAAGGAGACTCTTGGTGGTACTGGCAAGGTCACCATCAAGTTCGCGAACAACCTTGCTGTTCCGCGCGATCTGAACAAGACTTCGGACTTGAAGGCTGCATCGCGTTATCAAGATTTCATCCTCGGCATCATGGCCAACCCCTTGTTCCTTGGAAAACAATACCCATCGGAGGTCCTGTCCACGCCAAACCTGAATTTGACGGCTCTGACAGCACAGCAAATCTCGTACATCAATGGTACGATTGATTTCTGGGCGTTTGATCCTTATGTTTCACAGTTCGCCTCTGAGCCAGCGAATGGATTCGATAGCTGTATCAACAACAGCAGTGACCCTCTTTGGCCTCGCTGCGCTGATCTGACCGAGATTCAACAGAACGGATGGCAAGTTGGACAAAAGTCTAATGACTACGCCTATATTGCACCTCAATACGTTCGCCAACAGCTAGGTTATGTCTGGAACACTTTCAGACCTTCTGGCATTTTGATCTCTGAGTTTGGATTCAACCCTTATATGGAGTCAGAGAAGAAACTTGTCGAGCAGCTATACGACCTCGAGAGAACTTTGTACTACCAGGAATTCTTGAGGGAGACATTGAAGTCGATGCATCTGGATGGAGTCAATGTCATCGGAGCATTGGCATGGAGTTTTGTTGACAACAATGAGTTTGGATCTTATGAGAACCAGTATGGTCTTCAGACTGTCAACAGAACGAGTGGAAAGTTTGAGAGACATTACAAGAGAAGTTTCTTCGATTATGTCG
Organism: Aureobasidium sp. EXF-3400; assembly: GCA_024195585.1. Classification (NCBI taxonomy): domain Eukaryota; kingdom Fungi; phylum Ascomycota; class Dothideomycetes; order Dothideales; family Saccotheciaceae; genus Aureobasidium; species Aureobasidium sp. EXF-3400. The sequence continues at coordinate 37,737 of SWBL01000212.1, read as the reverse complement.
ACTTCTTCCACAAGTATGTTGCAGCGTAGATAGCACATTGTCCCTGTCCGCAAAATTATGTAACGCGTATAGCATGAAAATGCACAATACTCACGAGAAATAGGACAGTATCCGTCGAGAAACAATATGATATAGGCTCTCTTTTGACACACATATGATCTTGATACCATCGTGCCTTTCTATAGGTACACGTATGCATACTTTTGCACCTAGAGAGGATGTGGTCTGAACATGACTTTGTTTGCTATTTGTCGCGACTCGTGAGAAGGTCGACTCTGTTGACAAGTAAAGAGGGGTCTTGAATCGGAAGTCGGCTCGACTATACCGAATTAGGACACCGTAGAGACTCTCGGCTGTTCGGCATTCCATCTCAATTGATGGGGGGGAACACATTTTGAGTGAGGTCCGCTCAATGCTTGATAAGCCGAAACGGCCTGACTATGGGCGATTTGCGAAAAGCAGACAATATAGCTATGGCTCGGTCGACCTTCGCTCCTGGCATCCAGCCATCACTCAGCAATTCACGCGTCTTGTCGCGCAGAGACATCGTCAAACTGCCGCCGTAACGCTCGCCCGGAGAAAGGCGACGATAACGCCGATACAGCAGCTATGGGCTCACACGATCAGCACTCGGACGCCGACATCAAGTCGACAAGCTCTGATACGCATTCGATACACTCCATCCCAGTACCGGATCAACCAAAAGTCGAGTCGATCTCAACGCCTCTACCCACAACTGACGGCATCCGCCCGATCCCAAGTCCAGATGATGAAGACGCATCTTCACTCGAGAAACAAGTCACGGCCTCGATAGCCAGTGAAGATATAGACCCCATATTTGTACCAAAAGGCCAACGGAGAGGATTACTAGCTCGTGTGGCTATTATTGCCGAAGTTGAGGATCCCAAACATTACGCTCGCAGAACGAAATGGTTTATCACTTTTGTCGTTGCTGTGGCAGGTGCTGCTGCCCCAATGGGTAGTGGTATTATTCTGCCTGGTTTGTCACAAATCAATCGCGAGTTTGGTTCTTCTTCTACGGTCACCAATCTCTCGGTCGCTTTGTATATGTTAAGTATGTCAATATTCCCCTTATGGTGGTCAAGCTTCTCGGAGACGCTTGGACGAAGGACTATCTATCTGGTTTCCTTCTTCCTCTTCCTGGTCTTTAACATTCTCAGTGCTGTTAGCGTCAACATCTCCATGTTCATCGTCATGCGTGTCCTCTCTGGAGGTGCTGCTGCTTCGGTGCAAGCTGTGGGTGCAGGAACCATTGCCGACTGCTGGGATGTGAAGGAGCGAGGAAACGCGATGAGCATGTTCTACCTAGGACCTTTGTGGTAAGATTGAACCGATCCAAAATCTGGTGAATGTATCCCGACTGATGGTATGCAAGTGGACCACTGCTCGCTCCCATTATTGGAGGAGCCCTGACACAAGGCCTCGGATGGAGAAGTTGTATGTGGTTTACTACCATCTACGGTGCACTTCTCTGGTTCCTTCTCCTCTTCTTCCTGCCAGAAACGCTGAAAGATACCATTCCTGCCTCAGTCATCGCGGCTTCCTCAGAAAAAGACACCAACACAAGACCTACTCTTTCGCGAACTAGCACACGCCAAAGTGTAGCATTAAAATCGAAACGCTACATAACCGTATTCCGCCGCTGGTTCGTCGACCCCTTGGCCATCATTCTCAACCTCCGCATCCCAGCCGTGGCATTGGTAGTCTACTACGCCAGTATAACATTCGGCTCACTCTACGTGCTCAACATCTCCGTCCAACAGACCTTCGACTCAGAGCCGTACTCGTACTCCACCATCATCGTCGGTCTCCTCTACATCCCAAACTCACTAGGCTACTTCCTCGCTTCCCTTTTCGGCGGCAAATGGGTCGATAAAATCATGGCTCGCGAAGCCAAAAAGGCAAACCGCTATGATGAACATGGTCACCTAATTTACCGCCCTGAAGACCGCCTGAGGGAAAACGCATGGTTGGGCGCCATCATGTTTCCTCTAGCTCTAATCTGGTATGGTTGGTCCGCCCGCTACGGCACCTTCTGGTTCGTCCCTATGCTAGCAAACTTCTTCTTCGGCATAGGAAGTATGCTTATTTTCGCTGTCGTCACCACCATGCTTACGGAGTTCATGCCTGATAAAGCCAGTCATGGCATTGCATTGAACAATTTCGTGCGCAACATCTTCTCTTGCGTGGGTAGTTTGGTTGCTAGTCCGTTGATTGATTGGTGTGGGGATGGGTGGTTGTTTACGGTCATTGGAATTTGGTGTTTGGTTTCTGGGATTTTGGTTATTTGGAGTATGAGGAGGTTTGGTGAGGGGTGGAGGGTTAGAGCTGCTGAGTTGATGGTTTGAGGTGTTGGTTGGTTCTTGGTTTGCTTCTGCGTTTTAGCGTTGCTGTTGCTGGAGTTTAGCTAGTGGCGTTCTTACCCTCCTCGTAGAGTGATCTTTGACATATCGTGAATGAAGGTCATGTTGAACGTCTTAACCCACATTTCACCTTTTCTCTATTTCTGCTGCTGCCACTAATCGAGCGATCCGACAAGGATGATGCACAGTGCAAGAGCATCACATCCATGAGCATAAAGTAGACAAGATGAAGTGATGACAAGAAAAGGCTGTATTCTTCAAAACCTGCTTTCCAATCCACCGAAGAAAGTACCACTATAGACCAGAATGCTAAACAACCCATCCTTACTCGTCAAACGAGATCTTCTTACCAGCAGCCTCAACAATAGCAGCAGAAGCTCTAGGCGCATTCGCCAACGCATTACCCGGTCTAATCTTTCTCGCATCAAACTTCTTTCTACGCAACTCCTGTCTGGCATCCGCGTCTCCCTTGGGTCTAGATCTCCTTTGAGGCTTGTCTTCGCCGTCAACTTCAGTGATGGGTGCGGCGTCTGAGATGTGGGTTTCGGAGGCTGGTCTGTCCTTGCCGAAACGCTTCTTGTAGCGTGTGCTGGCGTCTTCTGCGAATTCGCAGCGTAGAGGGCGGCCGTGGAGGCGGTTGATGAACCATTTGCGTTTGTTTTGCTTCTTTGGCTTTTTCGTCTTGACTTCCTTCTTCTTTGATGTGGTATCTTCGTTGTCTTCGCTGTCGGAATCGGAGTCTGAGGTTGATGCCTTTGTTTCTTCCTTTTCCTCTTCCTCCTCCTCTTCTTCCTCCTCGTCATCGCTGGCTTCGTCGAATTTCCAGATGAAGCCGCGGACGGCGGACTCTGCGGCTTCGAGCTCGGCAAAACGGACCCATGCGTATCCCTTGCACTTTCCGGTATCTTGGAAGGTAGCCATGAAGACATCTTCCAGCTCTCCAGCTTGAGAAAAGTGGGTTTCTAAATCATCTCTGGTGACGTCGAAGTTGAGGTTTCCGACAAAGACACGCTTGCTAGGTGGCATGATGGGTTTACCGTTAGGACCGATTTTCTTGGCTGTTGCATCTCCTGCTGTTGCTGCTTCACTCGAGTCTGCGTTGCCAGCGAGAGCGTTGACGGTAGCGGTTGCTTGAGCGGGACGACCTTCGAAACTCTTTGCGTTCTTGATGAGGACTTTGCGGCCGCTGACGAGGGTCTCGGACATGGCGATGGCCTTGTTGAGCGACTCCTCTGTAGCGAAATCGACATAAGCGAAACCCTTGTTCGAGGGCTTGGTGCGGCCAGGCTGTGCGGGACCTTGAGGAACAGGCATATTCAAGCGAGTGATATCCGCTTCAGGAATCTGAGCCTGGCGTGTGAAGAAAACACGCAGCATATCCTTGTCGACGGCGAAAGCCAGGTTTCCAATCCAGATACCATAGTCACTGCGTTTCTTTTCTCCATCCGCGGCGGCAGCTGCGGCGGCGATGGCAGCAGCAGCACCTTCAGGGTCATCCTTTGCTCTTTTGGCGGCCTTTTTGGCTTCACGCATTGCCTTCTTGGACGGCGGCTCCGGGGCATTAACATCGACTTCGATTTCATCTTCGGGCAGGGCGGCGCGCTTGCGCTTCTTTGTCTTGTCGACCTTGGTGACTTTGGGAGTTTCGGCATCCGAGGATACATTTGAGCTTGCGCTCGGGCTGGGATCGCGTGTCTTTCCCATGTTTGTGTTGTGTTATTTGTTCAAAGACGAACTTCAGCGAGACTTTTTTTTCCTGATTATTTTAGCACCCGAGTCTGGGGTTGGAAACGTGGGGAAGTGCCAAGAGATATTGCACTGGTCGGAAGTTCGGGAATGCCGCGTGGTTCGTGAGTCGTGGGTCGTCATGCAGCGCGACTGCTCCGACTGACGAGAAGAGAGAGCTGGAGATCAAGACATAGCAGCCACATCAACGTCCCTGCCCTGCTTTGAGAGACATCGAATCAACGCCCTTTCCCCTACTATTCGAACAAGCGAATAAGCAGCAAACATGTCCGACCAATCATACGACAATATCCCTCGCGCTGTATCACCATCTTCAGACGATCTCGACTCCCTCCCCTCAACCTCGGCCAGCACAACCTCCATCTCACCCTCAGAAGAAGAATGGCAATCAGACGCCGAAAGAGAATGGAAAGAGTCACTACAACAGCTCGAATTGTTACTCACAATGGTGCTTGTGCCCTACCTGGGCAAGTACTTTGGCCGTAAAGCCGCCTATTGGGGTCAGTCGTTGAACTCACTCTCCTTGATACATGAATACTGATGTATAGAATGATAGGCTGGGCCAAATACATGGAATGGAAATACCCTGTACATATCGAAATCACGAATCCTGGACTTTTCAAAGGCATCGGTGCAGTCGAAGCTGCTGCCTCGCTGTGAGAAGTGTGCGAAGAAAAGACACAGAACTGAAGACACAATACAAAGAGAACCCACACTGCTGCCAGTATATCACTTCCTTGACCTTGGACGCCATCATACGACATTCCGCAAGAAGCTATGGTGGACACGTCTGCAGATGGACGTGTAGTTTCGTCGCCCGTCATATCACTACGGTCTAAGAACTTCTGATCAATAGCAAAATACTGGAAGGGATGAATCGAGCTATGAGGTGCTTTTTGACTCCTATCAGCGTGGACCTTACACATCGCGAAGGCCAAGATCGGTGCATGTCGTTGGATCAGACAGGAGTGGTTGCATCAAGGAGGATATCATCCGCAACGCACAGGATAGAGACACAGATACACGAGTAGGATATGTTGATGATCAACTTGCATTCGGCAAAGTATCTCTAGCGACGGCGAGATGTAGTAAAGTTCCTCTATCCACGATGTGTAGATGAGAATAATGACAAAAGGAATAAACAAAAATTGAAACAAACGCCAGATCGCTTTTCGTGCTTAGATGTCAATCATCTCTGAATCTCCAACTTCTTCCCCATCATCATCAATACCATCCTGCAAAATATCAAAGAACAAAAACGCTATCAAAAATAAAACAAATCGTTTATCGAGCTCACCCTCGTCGTGCTAAGCAGCCAACAGCACAGCCCGAGAAACAGACAGAGACTGGCAATCTCTATAGTTGCTTCCACGAGACTTCTGTGTCGACATGGTTTGCACGAACGCGCTAGCCATAGCCCGCCATGTCATGCAAACCTGAGCCACCAACACAGCAGCCGCAATCCTTGTATCATCAAGGTCAGAACCAAGACGTGCAGAGGTTGCAGGAGCAATGGCCTTTCCGGGCGATCGCTTGTGACGGTGTCGTAGAGGCTCTGCCGGCGTCGCTGCTGCTTGAGGTGCTGCAGTCTCGCTACTGGCAAGAATTCCAGACTCCTTGGAGTGCGCCTTGGCCTGCGTGGCCGAGGTTGGCTTCCTGGAATCCTTGTCATGGGCGATCGCATCGGAGGGTATGGTTGGCGTGACGGCTGCGGCAGATATTCCGCCATGTAGGTCTGGACTGGCAGTCTGAGATCGTGATCGCGGACTGTCGGGTCCAGTGCGAGCCATACTCGTTGATGACGATGTACTGGTCGAGTCGGCTGATAGACTGGATGGTCGGGCTGTTGAGGATGCTTCTCCACTAGCAGCAATCCTTTCGTGACGCATGTTTTCAGGAGCGGTAGGGTGACATCTCGTCGCGCTACCAATTCCGTGACTGCTGACGCCAGCAGTCGGGGCGGTTACTTGATCAGATGCACTGGGCGAGATTTCTGATAGTCCTGCGGATGCACTGGCCGAGGCGAGTGATATTCCTGCAGACGATCTAGCAGGTAGGATCGTTCTAGCCATCCTCTGAATTCCGGGTTCGGGAGACGTAGCTGTTTCATTGTTAGAAAGATGCTCATCAAAAAATTGACGATTGAGGTGATGTTTACCATTGCTGTCGCTTCCGCTTGATTTCCCGATATGTCGGTCTCCCGACATGGTCGTGGGAGACGTGGTAATGTTTTCGGTCAGTACATGGCGTATTCCTGCGCCAGCTTGACCATTGCTTGCTTGTTGTGAGATCGCTTGGCTTGGTCGACTGATCAGACCATCGCTAGCAATTCCGCCACTGACGCCTTGGAGTTGTGGTACTTCAGGGCGGTGAGCATTCGCGGTTCGTCCAGATGCCTGTGGAACAAGTTGTGGCGACATCTCGGCGCTGCCCGAAGGCATGATCGAGTTCTCAATCGCGGAGCCGCTGAGAAGAGAAGGTTGAGTTCCGGTAAGAAGTGCCATAGGAGAGTACAAGTCACGTAGTTGAGATGGCGACATCATGTCGCCTGGAGACGAGAGACCCATAAACGCGGTTTGCTCTTTGCCGTCGAGTCCGTCGGCGGTAGAGAATGCTGTACGGGAGAAGTCTGAGAATGTGCGCCAGGTGCGAGTAGGCGTTTGTGTAGCAGTCGGTGATTCTGAGGCACGTATTTGTTCTGCCGGCTCGTGTACCAGTTCTAGTTGTGGTGTCGGCTGTGGTGAAAGGAGGCCGGTGGATGTGGGGAAGAGTGCTTGTTGGTAGGATGGCGATGCTTGAGCGAGTAGAGGAGTGTCAATAAGAGTCCAATCAGCGGTATCGCTCCACGGCCAGGTAGTCTGCTGAGGAGCTTGAGAGATCGTAGCGTTGTCGAAGATGAAGTCATCAGTAATGGGGAGGTCGCTGAACATGTTCTGGTTCAGGAACACAAAAGGATCTTCATCGACGATAGAAGGCTCCGCAGGTTGGAAGATGGCTTTCTCGATCTGTGCTACGCACGCCGAGTTGATGTTTGATCCTGGTGCCTTAATTTTGGTGACCTTAGAAGAGCGGACCTTCTCCATCTCGGGCTGGTTGTGAGAGCACTTTCGCTTACGCTTGCTGCATGAATCGCAGGCTTTGACGATACGACGCTTGCGGTACTCGAGCTTTTCGGACTCGGTCATCTTCCTGCGTACACGGGTCTTGGGTTGAGAGGTGGACGACAAGCTGAAGACACCGGTCATCTCTTCAAGTCCAGGCTTAGCTTTTTGACTAGTGCTGGGCTGAGATGAGGAGTTCTGGCGGCTCATTGTGGGAGCTTGAGAAGAGGACATTGATGCAGGAGTGGCCAGGTTGAAGAGATCAGGGCTGCTGAGAGTAGAAGCATTGGAGTCCAGGGAGGGCCACCAGGGAGATTCAGTCGAAACATCGTAAGACATATCGGCTTCCATAGGGATGATAGGGGTCGTCATTTGGTTTTGTTCCTCGGTAAGTTCTTGCTTGAGAAACTCGATGACTGCATTTCTCATGCGGTCGGAATGGGTCTTGACGTGAGGGTAGGCTGTCTTCAAGGCGACTAGGGCTTGTCAGCTATGTTGACATGATTTTAGAAATGGATGTTATTACAGAAGAGCTCGTCCGAACCCTTGGGAGGGCAGAATTCGAGAGCGGTGGGATCGGCTTGTTCACCTGAGCGGTAGATGAAGAAGCCAACCATGGGTATTTGGGTAGACATGTCCATTGTTAAGGATGAGTTTTGAACGAAGTTTGAGAAGGAAGAAATTTTGATTTCTCTTTGAAAAGTAGAGATAAGTGAGTAGAGAGCTGCTCGCAGTCTGCGAACGATATGGTGGTTATCAAGGCAGCGGTTTTGCGGTAGGTCGCTTCTATTGGCAAGACCACACCGTGTGTTTACGGTTGGTGAGCGAGACTGTCGAAAAGAATGATAAGAAACAAAAGATCAAGAGACTCGAGTCTGGACACCAGCCGAGTAAGTACGCTCAGATGGCAGTGCTCCCGGTCGAGTCACCGGAGAGGAGCTAAGCCTTCGTATCCATCCTTCCAGCGTAAAATTGGCCAATCAAGAGCAAGCCATCGCGGTGTCCTCAAATAGGAATAGTCGGCTCCAGGAAGTGGGATGAGGTCTGAGCACACCCAGCTTAGCTCACCCACTGCTAACAGGAGTGATTACAGCAAGCTACAGGGGGTGTCTTTAGCGCGGATAAGCGAATATCCCGAAGCGTGGGGTACCGTTGGCTCGAGGCTGACTCATTCGAGGAGAAGACCAATTGAATTCACTGCTGTGTGCTGCTTGTCTACAGCTGCCGGCGTGTAGATTGGACAGACTGCGCCTTGTGAGAATCAGACGATGTCAGAAGGATTCGCTGGTGATCCTATGCGTCTGTAGGTGCAATTTCGTTGCATACGCGATGCACTTGGATACGAGACGCGACAAGCCTGAGAACTGGCGGGACGTGTCGTGCATACCGAGGACACGAACTCCCAAGAAGCATAACGGTCTCTTGTAGATGGAGAACAAGGACCAGTTGGGCAACAAGTCAAGGTGATGTTCGTGTCTCGCAGCCAAGGACTGTAACCGCCGACGCTGATGGCAGCGCTTGCAGTAGTGGGGCATCGCTCCAATCGCATCACATAGCGACCTGCAGCATGCTCACCAGGCTATGAGGTAGGGAGCACTTAATAATACAAGATGGCCGCCAGGTCGCGGCCTCGATGTAAGTCTTACTTTTCGTTTTCAATCTCTGCTCTGGTAGTTACATTGATCTCATCTGTCCTTGAATTGAGCTCGTCTCTTGTGCTGGAAGCTGGACCAAGAAGGTACAATCACAAACAGAGGATAGTCGTTCTTTCCTTGGTTCATCGCGCTACTTAACAATCATGGCGAACACTCAAGCCCAGTACTTTCCTCGTAAGTCATTATCCATTAATTAATCATCATGAGCACCGCTGACGAACAACTCCTAGCTCCTCCTCAAGGTAAACACATCAGTCAATTGTCGGTGGCATTGTCTGACATAAAACTGTACAGAGCAGCAGAGCTATTTTGCCCCTCCAGCCTCACATAGTCCTCCAACCAGCACACAGCATTATCCACCCCCGCCGGTTGTCGACCAACATCGCAGCGGAGGGAGCGCTTCCTACTCACCAGCTCCCCAATCCCAGCCATCATCACAACAGCACTTCGTGCCTCCGCCAGAGACCAATCGCTTCTCGTACAACGCTGCTCCGCAACTTATTCAAACCCAATTCGTATCCCCACCGTCATCGCCGCCTCCACCTGCTGGCATTATAGGTGCACACGAATACGAGCAAAGTCCCGTCTCGCCCCAGCAACAAGCCTTACCTTACTACCCCGGTCCCCCTCAGGATCTACAGCCCTCCTCGGAGAAAGCGAAAGAGCCTGCTAGACCATCGCTGAATACTTCAATGACGAGCAATCTGCCAGGAGGTGCTCCGCCTCAGACTCATTTCGTCGGAGCAGGCGCAACCGTCGACGATGTAGGCACTTTCAACGGAGGAAGTTACAGAATCAGCCACAGAGACACAAACACCATCCTTACACTTCAACTTGCTATGGGCTGTCCTCTCACCGTTAGACCAGGAGCTATGATTGCCATGTCCGCGACCATGTCTTTGCAAGGTGCGATTAAGTTCTCCTTCAAGAAACTGGTCGCCGGTGGTCATATGGCCACATCTACCTATACTGGTCCTGGCGAACTGTTGCTCGCTCCACCATCTCTCGGCGACATTACCAACATCCGACTTACAGGACACGAGACCTGGAACGTGGGCAAAGATGCTTTCCTGGCTTGCACTCAGGGTGAGTCACTCAATGCATCATGCGGGCTAGCTCGTACTGACACTGTTTGCAGGCGTCGTCAAGGATTACAAAGCTCAAGGTCTGAGCAAGGCCATGTTCTCGGGCGAAGGCTTCTTCGTCTACAAAGTGTCAGGCATAGGCATCATGTGGATCAGCAGCTTGGGAGCCATTATTCGCAAAGATGTGAGCCTGTCTTGTCATCATCACGACTGAGGATGTGATACTAATCCAAAACAGCTTCAAGAGGGTGAGAAGTACATCATCGACAATGGCCACCTGGTTGCGTGGAACGCCAAGTACGTCCTGGAGCGTGTTGCAAGTGGCGGAATAATCTCCAATCTGAGTGCCAGTGAGGGCTTGGTCTGCAAGTTTACAGGCCCAGGGTATGTATACTTCCCACACCCTTAAGCTCACGGCTAACTCTGTCTAGTACCGTTTTCATGCAAACTCGCAACCCTGTGGAGTTTGCGACCTGGCTGTCGACAGAGGGCAGGGTTAAAGGATAGAGTCCCCGTAGATGGGCCTACTTTGGAAAAGTCTCGGTTTTTACGACACTGGGAGCACTCAAGATGAGCATCGCAGGGAATTTGCTTTTTCTTTGAGTCTCTTGAGCTGAGACTCTAGGTTCGGAGTTCACCACCAAGTCATCTTGCGATAGGGATCACCCTGGCTTCTGTGTCTTTAGTCTTCTCCCCCCTTCCTCTATTCCTCAAGTACAATTAATACCTTGGCAAACGTTATAAAGCGTATGTTGTGTCTATCCGACCATGCGACGATAGCCTCCAGGAAGTATCGTGCAATCTAATCGGAACAACACTCTCATCTGGTCACTCAACCTCATCCTCCCATAATCTTACCACCGAAGTTGGAAACAATTGTTCGTAGGTATCACGACTACAAAAGTCCATGGATCCAGTCACTATACATCCCCAAGAAGTGTAAGAGTGTACTGTATGCGTTCAATGTATATTTCAACTCTTCTTTCAAGAGGTTGAGCGGATGGATAGAGAAACATATTGATACCAGGGTGATGACCTTGACCATCATTCCACGCCGTTTCGACTCTCAACGGCTTTTGTGTTTCGAAAAGAGTCACGGGATATTGAAAAAATGCTACTGAATGAAGACCGTCACACGTTCGTTTACAGGTGAGCGAAAACCTTGTGGGAAAATGTCGAATTTGTGGCTTTATTAGGTATATGTTATATAGCAAAGGAACTGTGCTTGTGGATAAGTACACGTATCTATACACTTTGAGCACCTGGAGGATCGCACGAAATACTTAAGACCGACATGCGGACAAAGACCAAAACATTGATTCCAATTGATAAAGATAGTCATTTTGCAATATGCTGAACAAAAGATCGAAAACTAGTCTCTTCTATCCTACTTAATCAATTTAACAATCTGCGAAGCAATAGCCTCATGCATCCTAAATGTCGGATGCAAGCTATTCAACCACAAGTACTCATCCACCGGAATTCCACACGCAGGATCAAAAGAAGTTGGCGTAGGTGTTCCGTTCTGGTATTCCGTGCAAAACGCGGTGGTATTCTTATACGGACAGGTTTGCGGGTAAGCACATGGATGCTCGATAACGCGAGAAAAGATCTTGTGTGTATCGAAAACGAAGGATGTGACATCGTTGTGCTTTTTGGTCAGGGATCTGGAGAGAGAGCTGACTCGATTGTTCCAATCTGCTATGTCGTTTGCTTCCAGGGATTGGGCTGAGGGGCCGGCTGATTGAGTCAGGGGTGACTGATCCACAGGAGGCACATTTAAGAAGAGAAAATTGCGTGCGCCGCTGCTGTAGAGCTGGTCTACGAGACCGGAGAGCTCGGAGAAGATTATAGAAAGCAGAGTTGCATTTCGTGAAGCGTAGCTGTTGCCAATATCGTTGATACCGATGAAGATCGTGAATAGAGTGTCGTCTGAGGTCCATGGGACGGGAGAAGAGCGCGAAGCGTAGATTGGCAGATACTCGCTTTGGACTTGTTGTTTTACAGACAGTACGGTGGGGAGATAGGGTGCCACAAGAGTGGAATCAACGGTTGCACCGCCATACGCCAGATTGACTGTCTCGACGAACGTTTTGTTGTACGTCGTCGTCAGATAGTCGATCCAGTTGGGTCCGTTGGAAGACGTGTAGCCTCTACTATCGTATCAATATGCTGACATAGTCCTCATTGCGGTGGAATGCTTACGGGTACGTCGGATTGCCGAGAGGATTGCCAGGTCCTGGCTGCGTGAGAGATGTGTTGAAGCCAGTAGTCGTGTACGAATCACCGCTTTTGCTTTCGTGAGTGATATGTCAGGGCATGTGCTACGAATATCTCACAAGGCGAAAATATGCTTAATTCCAGCCCAACCAGGGTAGTGTCCTTTCTTCGACTAGCTATTTGGTAGACCATCGACTACATTGGACAGACTCAATACCGCAGCGGCGAGTGGGAGGGCTGATGTCCAGACCATATTTGTTGTTCGTTGCGTGATGGGAGAGGGTCAAAGATCAACATGACAAGCCGAGGAAGGCCAGGAATTTATACTCTTTCATAGCTGCAGTCGTTGTAAATGTCGGCTGAAGACGTTGTTTCAGGAAAGATACTTTGTGCTTCGTTCCCACACTGCCCGCATCGAGCATGCGGTGTAGACACAGACAAGCGGAAGAATTATTTCATCTTCTGCCGTCGAGGTCGTATTGTGAGGTTGTGGGCGAAGCTTGACTGACGATGGACCCCGCACTGCCGATCAACACAACTGGCTTGTGCCATATCCTGGTGCCGTACGATGTGCCCTATCATCCAAAAGGCCATGTGATGTGTATATCCAAGCTGATGATGATGCTTGGTGATGTCGTAAATGCATGTTGATCATGTCTCGGCTATGCGGTCGCATCTTATCCAAAGTTTGGCGGCGTGCGTACAAGTGGAGAGCTCCAGGCTCAATCAACCAAGAACCCCATCTCTTCGTCGACGACGGCAGCGAGGCCTTTCGTTTGTCGGTGTGTGCCCGAGTTGACTGGTGGCCATGCCTTTTTGCGGAGTCGCAGTTTTTCGGCATCGAGTAGGGCTTGTGGTAGGTTCCTGTGCAACTGTCAGCGTTCAGAGTAGACATCAGGATTAGGGAAGGGACCTACTCCAGTCTGCCATGGACAACATATTCCTGCTCAGCAAGGGCGTCTGCTAGTTCGACCTGGTGATTGTCCAAGAGCTCCGAGTTGGGCACAACGACGAGCGGCACGTCGATACGCAGAGCATCAAGGATGGTGCCTGAGCCGGCATGGCTGACGACAAGGCCTTCGACACCGCTGTCTCCACCGGTCTTTGCCAGCTTCATATATTGCGACAGACCACTCGTGTCCAGTCCGAATCCAGACACATTGATGTTGGTCCCTTGTTTGTCCGAGTTTATGTCTTGTACAAGTGACTGGAACAAAGCACTACCATCGGCGCCATACTGGACAATCAAGTCGGTATACTGATTCTGTTCAAGAGAGTGGCAGAAGGACAACGAGACAGTGGCTCGGACTAGAGTCGCGAAGGAGGCGGTCGCGCCGATTGTCACAAAGCACACCTTCCGGGGGCGACTCGATGGTACATCTGACATTATTGTTGAGGTGACGGCTTGTATGTAAATGTTGGAAGCATCTGGATGAAATCAACAGCTTGTACAAGCCGGTCAACGGTAATATCCCATCTAAAAGCCGCATCGAGAGCTCTCGCACGTGTTTCGTCGGCTCAGCTTGCCCACGGATTTGTCAAGCAACTCTTAACGGTCTGGGCGTCGCTTCTGTCTCCGCTAGCGACTGGTGAACTTGGATCTTCTCGCCCAGGCTATACAACGAGAAACCTCGACTCCCCCAATAACTACCAATTCCACGTGCCCTGACCATTTACGCGAGTGTCGATCAGTCATGTCTGAGGCGTATTCTTCTGGCCTTACAACAGAGCGACACGCCGACCGCTTCGGGCCTCTGCCGTAGCCTGACCAAGCCCTGACAACGTCTCCTCCTGCTTGACATCTCCGCCCATACCGTTGTCTGCGATACCTGAAGACCCACGTCTGCATGCTGCTGTCACGCGAGCCCACATCGGCCCTGCCGAGTGGTTGCTCCTTCACGCTTCTCGACAGACTCCTCTTCGCTTACCCTGCTGTCTCATCCCTGACCTGACTGTCGGCCTACATTTTCTGTTTATTGACCCAAAGTACAGATCGATCCACATAGACCCCGTAGCAATAGCGACCCTCGCGCTAACACACTCTCTACTCTTACAAATTTAGGTGGTGATAAGGTATAACTTTTGGCAAAACTCGGCTGCTCGCTTTAACGGCGCCTCTATACGGGATAGCATTGAAGCATACTGAGCTTGTAGGAAATTGGCACCGCCAACCGCAGCCACCCTGCACATATTGCCTCTACTATCGTGCTGTCGACCCTCTCGTACATTTTCTTCGACCCAAATCAGCTGTTACTGAGGGAACTTATTCCAACGGTTGATTTTCCTAACGGTCAGACGTTGTTACCGCGTGGTAGAAGGCGACTGCCGCAAAGTCCAGCCAATTGTTCTTCAGATCGCTTCTGATGCTCAACTCGCTTTGCCCTCCATAACGGTCCGTTGACCTCACTCGACGTTTTTCTCAGAATTCTGTGTCAACGGCTATATTAACGGCGTACAAGTCTGCCTCAAGCACCAAACCTTCGGGACTCAGACTGACACTTGCGGCTGCCCTTGCCATCTTGCACATCAGCCTTGCGAAAAACACGTCTGACCGATCCTACAGCATATACTACGAACAATTGATGTCAACGGCCCGTTTAGGATCTTCAGCTTTCCAGAAGACCAATGGCCCTGACCGTCACCGTGTAGACCTGCATTCTTCGGCTACCTGCCGACGGCCTGGCTCAAGCGTTTTCGCATCTTTTCACCAGAACAGCATGGCCTGTCCTGCACGGTCATGGTTCTCTTCCCTTTACGGCAGCCATATGGTGAAGCCGGTTAGGCTTGTACTTGGTTAAGGTTCTGGAGCCTCAATTGTTGGAGAAAAAACACGCGATGCAATAGTGCAGCGGTTCTCACTGGAGCAGAAGCCTATCGCCCAAAATTCCATCGTGCTGGAAGCAGCGAGACCTCGTCCACCACAGATATAAAGCTCATCGAACCACCGCCCAAGAAACAAATCATCAGCACGATCAATCTACTCTTCTACAGCCTAATCGACTAATCAGCTCGCCTTCTTTCGTTCTTATACATTCTTATACATCCTCTCGCTTCAATCACCACTTCACCACCACCACTACTCCAGCAAACATGCACTTCTCCACCTTCCTCCCCGTCATGGCCTTCGGTGCCGCCCTTGTCCAGGCTGTCCCTGCTGACGACCTCGTCGCCAGAGGTGCCGTCTGTGTCGACAGCGACATGGCTCGTGTCCGCTCTGCTGAGAGCGCTCCCTATGGCTTCTGTACCAAGTGGATCGGCGCTTCCACCCACACCTCCTCCCCCATCAACGGCTTGACCATGAAGCGTGTCTCGGCTGCTTGCCAGTGTATCGTCTCTGAGGCCAAGAAGGCTGCTGCCTCCTCCTCCAAGGCTTCCGTCCTCTCTGTTGCCTCCAAGTCCAAGGCTTCGGCCTCTTCTGCCCTCTCTGTCTCCAGAGCCTCAGTCTCCAAGTCCAAGGCTTCGGTTGCCTCCGTCTCCAAGGCCTCGCGTGTCTCGGTCGCCTCGGTCTCCAAGGCCTCCGCCGCTGCTCGCGTCTCTGCCGCCGCCGCTGCCGTCTCCAAGTCCAAGGCCTCTGTCGCCTCTGCCTCAGTCGCTTCCGTCTCCAAGTCGCGCGCTTCTGTTGCCTCGGTCTCCAAGGCCTCTGCCATCTCTCGTGTTTCGGCTGCTGGCGCCTCTGCCTCCAAGTCCAAGGCCTCCGTTGCCTCTGTCTCCCAGGCTTCCGTCTCCAACGTTCGCGCCTCTATCGCTTCCGTCTCCAAGGCTTCGCGCTCTTCTGCCATGCTTGCTTCTCAGTCTAGCGTCCACGACGTTGCCGCCTCCAAGGCCTCCGTCTCCGCTGCCTCCGTTGCATCTGCCAAGTCTGTTGCCGCCTCCAACTCCAGAGTTGATGCTTCTTCCACCAGACTCGCCGCCGTCTCTGCCTCCAAGGCCTCTGCCGCTTCGGTCGCCTCTTCCATCTCTTCCGTTTCCGCTGCCTCCGCTGCCTCATCCGCTTCGGCCGCCAAGGTCTCCAGTGTTGCTGCTCGCTCTTCCGCCAACTCTGTTGCCGCCGCTTCCTCCAACTCTGTCATGTCCGCTTCCCGTGCTTCGGTCTCTGCCGCTCGTGCCTCCTCCATCTCTTCCGCAAGCTCCGCTTCGGTTGTCTCCAAGGCCTCTGCCTCGTCTGCCATGTCCGTCTCGCGCGCCTCTGTCGCTTCCGAGTCCCGCGCTTCGGCCTCCGCCTCCAAGGCCTCTGTCGCTTCCGCTTCCCGCGCATCGGCCTCTGCCTTTGCCACTGCCGTTGTCCCCTTCAACGGTACCACTAACGCCCGCCACTAAAGCGCTTTCGTTGTCTGGTCATCTCATCTCTTTTGTCTTCTTATGCATATGCCACTTGTGGCCTCTACCATTCTTCTGTCGTTTTCTCCCAAAACAATCTGCTGGCACAGTCTGCGCTTTATTAATGTATAACCTTTCTTCTAGAATGGGAAAGTTTCGACGAATTGCCGGGTCAGTTGTCTATCATATAAAAAAGTAGATAGCTTCTTACCTATTTCCCTTAATACATCTCATACTTAAAACTTGAAACATATTTCGCCTCTTGCTTCTTCTGTGACTTTTCTTCACGCATGCTCAGTACAAACAAAGGATCATGATGAACAGCTATGACCATCGCAACTTCTTCCGCACTTCGAAGAAAGCTCATCTTGCCTTTCTGAACACTTGTGAAATGACTTCTAAAGCAGACGGGCGCCAAAAGAATCCCGAGAAGTAAATATGCATTTGATAATTCCATGTGCGACTGAGACGTAAAAATCCTACATAAAACCACTCCTTTTGCACCACCCCGTGTGTCCAACCAACCATATACAAGAGAAACCCCCTAAATATCAGATACCGTAACTTTGCGTACCCTCTGCACGACAAATACGACAACAACAGCAAAAAGTAAAATGCCGTTGAAGGCTGCAAGCATATAAAATGGCGCGCCTGTACTTGTCTTGTCGAATAACACACCACCGAGTTTTGTGAGTAGAAGAATGCCCACGCCACCAGCTAGAGAGTACACTCCGGCTATAGTGCCCTTGAGTTGTGCTCTATCGATCTCAGTGGGTAGTTGTTCTGCATGTTCTGCAGGGGTCTCGTTGACGGGAGATAGCAAGGGAGCAGTCTCTGTTTGCTCTTCTACGGATGAAGGAATTTCTGTGGAGGGCTCTTGTGCTTCTGGCAGGGAATCCTCAGTCGTGGGTGTTGAAAGTTGTGTCGGCGTGGAAGCCTGAATGCCCTTTGCGAGAATGCCCAGCGAGCACACGATCGCTGAGATTTGACTGAAGCCGAGGAGGATAACGGCCAGAATGGCGCCTTTGCCGTCAGAGCTTCCGTGGAAGGGATCAGGATTGTCGAGCAGGCCGAAAGAGATACAGCCAATGATGCCGGCGATGGCGCCCAGACCCAGAGGAAAGTATGACAAGTGTTGTCCTCTGTTACTCATGTAGCCATTGAACCATCCGAACAGAGGTGCAGCCAATAGTGCAGTCAATTGCGAAAATCCGGTCAGCATCGATGCAAGTGTGTATGCGCGCTTGCAGCTGTGCTTGATGTCTTCGCTTGGGTCATTGGAGCAAAGCCCTTCGCGGATGAAGTAGGCGTTGACGAAGAGCGGGATAAACAGTGATATACCAACGGAAGAGGCTCTCGCGACAAAGCCACCCAGATAGCCCAGACCAATTCGAGAGTCGGTGAAACCGAGCATGATGGCGGAACGAACAAGCTGATAGTATGATGGCGTAGGTTGCAAAGTCATGGAGTTGGTGAGGTCAACCTCGTCGGTACTTCTTCCAGAGTAGAAGAGCTTGGAGAAGCCCTTGTCTTCTTCACCTGGAAGTCCGCGTAGAGTCAGAGACACTAGTACGGCAACAACGATAGACACGCTTCCGACGAGGTAGAAACTGTCCTTGACGGCATCGGCCTGGGCAACACCCTTTCCAGAGAACTTGACAGGAAGAGGTAAAAAGATACCGACAGCGACCAAAGCGCCGATTCCGGTAAACATGCCAACATAACCAGCAAGCTGACTGAGATCTGATTTGTTCGGCGTTGCAGTAGCAAAGCGACGCTTCTGCGATCGGCGTCGAAGGTTAGGTGGCCTCTGGACGTATCGTGCAGGTGTGATGGTGACCTCGCTACTGATACTGAAAGCACCCGAGTGTCGGACACGTGTCGGCGTGGCGACGCCTTCTCCATAGGTTTGACCAGCTTCCGAGGAGGTTGTATGTTTGCGCTCAGCCGTCATGGTAGGTAGGATAGCGGTGACCATTGTCGAACAAGCAGCGCCTCCAACGCTGAACGCCATTCTACCCAACAGCAATTGTGGGTATACATTGTGACTCTGCACCAGTAGCATCAAGCTGGCGCCAATGATCAGATACCCAATCACAGCCACATTCCTGACTCCGATCTTGTCACTCAGCAGTCCCCAAAGTGGACACGCGACCAAAGCGACGAGTTCGTCGGCGAACCCCAGCGTACCGACTACATCGCCGACACCATGCTTACGCCCGATGACGTCCGTGACAACAAAAGAGATGGATGCATTGAGAAAGACCAGAAAAGAGATGGAGAAGAGGGCTACTCCAAGTAGATAGCTCGCAGCTTGAAGCTTCGTTGCGGTGATTTTGCGAACAATCATGTTGTGTGGATCTACAACAGGTGTCGTTGCTCTGGACCTTGTGCCATGTTGATGTTGATGATGATGATCAAGATGATGACGAGGCTGAAGCTGGTCCGTGTGCCTGGAAGATCATGATCTTGATGTTTGCAACGTCTCGTGTGTTTAGAACGCAGCCACTTGACTCCACGTCCTGCTTCGCTTTTATATCAACATGTTACATCTCCAAGTAACAATACACAGTGTGATACACTTATCAAAATGCAAAGTTGATATAGACAAGCTTGGTGCGTCCAGTGAGAGACATAATTTCATCCACTCTCTCTGGACATGACTCTGGGTCAGAAATGATCATGCATTTCAACAGGTAGCTTACACAACTCCCTTCTAGCCGTCAGGAGATAGTATCTTCAACGGATATCCACATCCAAGAGTAGGTAGCATTTATGGTTATAGAAATGCGCGATAACGTTGAGAAACGTGGCAGTGTCCACTGAGAAGTGGCATTTGATCGACCCTCTTTGGCTGCGACCCAATTTCCAAAACAATTGTGCATTTTTATAGTGGTGCTATCACCCTATATCGTCGCAGGAGGAGGATGAGACTTACAAACGTCAGCACATGAGAAGTCAAGGCGCATCACGGGATATATCATGCAGATTTCGAGCGAGATCAAATTTCATCATCGTGTACTCGTACAGTCCTATCCCCTGACCCCATTCTCCTATCCCATCACCCCGTTCCCGAATCCCGCACCCCTGTTTACTTCGACGGCTTGCTCTTCCTGAGGCCGAACAGGGATTTCTAACCCTTGCTGGCGTTTGGCTTGGTGGGCCTCGATGGTGTAGGTGGGCCCGGGGCCGGCAGACGTGCCCACATTCCAGCACGAGAGGCACTCCAGGTGCCCTCGGCCGAGAGAGAGGTGTGGTCGTTGCCGCCCGGGGCATGAGCCTGGTGCCCCTGGAGGCTTGCTTGTATTGACCCCTGGCTGTATACCGAGATGCTTCTCGGAGTCACCGCGCGGTCCTCCTCAGCAGCATGAGCTTGAGCAGCAGGGGCTGCTAGAGTATACTTGATCAGTATGTGGATTTGAACAATGGCTTCATCGTTACTCACCTGCGTCGGCGGGCTCCTTGCGCACGTGGTCCTCCCAGAATGCTTCGAAGCAGGTGCAGGCGCATTCTGTGTGTCTTGCTGCGATTGCACACTGCTCTTTGCACGCGCACATCGGCTCACACACACAGAATACACCTACACCCTGCTGACCTTCCAGCATGGCGAGTGCGTCATCTATCATCGAGCCAATGCGGTCACCAGCTTGTTCTTCTTCTTCTTCTTGTTGATTTTCTGGCAAGACCTGAGCATGAGGAGCTCGTTGAGCGACTGCGGGACATGATTTGATGCATGTAGGGCGACGGTGGGGATGCTCCATGTTGAGAGAGGTTGATGGGGCCATGTTGTTTTTGTGGTATTGACCTGGAAAAGATTCACATAGTGCGTGGAATTGATGTGTGCTCCACGAGGAAGACGCGTTCGGCTAGCGATTAGAACGCGTCATCCGATTGGCTTAGAAGTGACGGTCGACGGACTCTATACCAGTCAAGAGAACACTCTTGAATTGTGTTCGCTCGAGTCATGCAGACAACCATAGAAGAGGCATACGCAAGCACCTCTCTGGCTGTGCGGTCTTGAAGAACCCTCAACGATAACAGATCAAGATTATCCACCCGTGGACGTAGTACCACAAGTACCAAGCCAGGATTATGTGATATGACCAGGCTCAAGACCATTGACGAACTTGCGGTCGTTGTTGAGCTAACCAGGATCCTTGAGTCGATCAACTCCCGGCTGCTGCGGGCTCAGGAACGACCTTATGCTCGGACAGTGTCGTTCATCTTCCGGAAGACACCTAGGAATCCACCACCGGTGATCCTTTCTCCGACTTTGGGTCTGCAAACAAAGGTCCAGTTAGGATCCTCTGGTTTGGCCTCTTTCAAGGACTGTGCTGGATCTCTGGTAATGGATTCTTCTGGCCCCTCCGATCCAGAAGATTGTGCGGAATCAGAACTCTCCTCTGCTGATTGGATCTTTGTGGAAGCACGTGGTTTCACGGCGCGCAGGTCCCATGGCTTGCCACCACTGCTTCCATTGTTTCCGAGCTCCAGGGTTTGGTCAAGGAACAAGGGGATGTTTTCACGCTTGATCTTCTGGATGCAGTCCAGGATTTGGGTGATAGAAGGGTTGAAGACAATAAGTGTTCCGTCGTTCTGGAGTGCTGAAGCAACGGCTGAAAGATGATCGTGAGTAGCGGGCAGATCCAAAAAGGCGTGCGTCAAGAAAGGTTCTTCTGAAGCACGACGGACGTGTTCGGATTTAATCCATTCGCTGGCGTCACCAACGTGAAAATCAACGTTGTCGGCATAGCGACCGTGGCGGTAACCAGCAACAATCTTGGCCGCATGTTTGGAATGCTTGGGCGAGATCTCGATGGTGTGAATAACGGCCTTCCGGGATGCCTTCCAGGCCTCCAAAGCATTACCGCTCTCGGGCAACTGTTCACTGCTACCATTCTCGGTGGTAGAATGGTCTTCCGCGACCTCAGACGCTGGTGCTGGTTTGGGAGCTTGAGAGTTGGCACCATGTATGGCTCTACTCAGATG
This sequence comes from Aureobasidium sp. EXF-3400, assembly GCA_024195585.1. Lineage (NCBI taxonomy): Eukaryota > Fungi > Ascomycota > Dothideomycetes > Dothideales > Saccotheciaceae > Aureobasidium > Aureobasidium sp. EXF-3400. The sequence goes on along the minus strand of SWBL01000212.1, from coordinate 16,240 downwards.
CAGAGTAAGAGCTCCGTGGCCAGTGCCAGCCTCAAGTACTTCGATCTTCTCATCGTTTTCGGTAGCAGAAGGATGTAAGTCAAAGAGGCTCACGATGAGGTTTGCATCAGCCGGGTAGATCTGGATAAGATTAGGTAGAGGAACAAAAATGGGTTGTTGAATCAGAACTTACAGGAGTGACGAGTCTTCTGGTCATGCTGACATACTCGGCAAGAGTGATGGTATGAATTCTGTAGTCATGACCGGCAGACGAGGTGACCAAATCTCTCGGGCTCTTGCCAATGATGTCTGCATGGGAGATGTCGCCTTTGTGGGTGTTGATCTTGTTGGCAGGATTGAGAGGCTTTGACACAATAACATTGTCTTGGTTCAATTTCTGGCGGAGTATGACAATATCCCGTTCAGCAAAAGTTGCCAGAGTCCTGCGTTGGCCACAGACACGGCGGAGAGGGGTCAAGGCTAGACGCATGATATCTTTGTATAAATTGCAAGAGCAGGCGAAGGCTGGACAGGCTTCAGAGCAGAATCAGATTTGGCTATACGGATACGGCTTATCGATAACGGAAATAGAGAGTGTCGATCAGCCGGGCACGGTGGTTGGAAGTTGTGGGGAAGGCGCAAGCTGTCAGTTGATGCCAAAGTTGCTTCTTCTTTGACACATCGCATTGCACAGGCACAGTACCGCTTGTGCTGTCGCAATGCCTGAAAGTCCCCAGCCATGACCCGTCGCATTGTAGGTGCTCGCACCCTGCGCCGACAAACGCGTGCAAACCAAGACTGACACGGTGCCACAGGTTCGCACCGTCAGCCAGCTCGGCGCCCTGCTGCTCACCGCCCTGATCTTTGTCTTCCTGGTCGACACGCGCTACCGCCTGCTCCCGCACTCCATTCATACCGCAAACTTCCTGCATCATCCCGGCCTCATAGTCACCGACGTCACCCTGACCACCTGCTCCTCCATCAACCCCTTGTCCTCGTGTCAACTCGACCCTACAAAATGGCATCGTATCGAAAAGGACTTGTATCTGCATAGCGGCTGGATCTCCTCTGCATACCTTCACATTCAGCGCAAAAAGGAGGAGGAACTTACCGATGACGACAAGGTCGTTGTCGACGTTCGTGTTGGCCGTCTAGACCCTGGTGTCGGTGAAAAGGGCCAGCAGCAAGAGCGATGGGAGTCCCGTCCCGGCAACATCTGGCTCCTGAGGAGTAACAAGAAGAAGGATTCAGACAGTGACAGAGCTGTCACGGCCGTCGACCTCCTGTTCGGCGCGGACGCCGTCGATCCACGTCCAGGTTGGTCTGTAACACAAACCCCTCTGCTCCTTGATGCCGCCTCCCATCTCCAGGCCGCTCGCATAAGCATTCGCCATGGGCCTCTGCGAGTCGACAAGAAGGACGTCGTCCCGAGGATTCGTAAGGATGGAAAATTCAAGATCATACAGCTCAGTGATCTTCATCTGAGTACTGGCACGGGCTCCTGCAGAGACGCCATGGACGCGACAGGGCCCACCAAGGGCAACTGCGAAGCAGATCCTCGCACACTTGATTTTGTTGGCCGCATTCTCGACGAAGAGGCTCCAGATCTGGTCGTCCTGGGTGGTGACCAGGTTAATGGCGACACAGCGCCAGACGCCCAAAGCGCCATTTTTAAATTTGCCGATCTCCTCATCTCACGCTCTATACCTTATGCTGCCATCTTTGGCAACCACGACGACGAAGGGCCAAAGGCCACCCGTTTGTCTCGCGAGGCTCAAATGTCTCTGCTCTCTACTATGCCTTTCTCGCTGTCTCGGCCCGGACCTGATAATGTTGATGGAGTTGGCAACTACTATGTCGAGGTTCTGGCCCAATCTCCTTCTCAGAACTCGGCTATTACTCTATATTTCCTCGACTCTCACAGCTACAGTCCCGATGAGAAGACTTATAGAGGTTATGATTGGGTCAAGCCTAACCAAATTCAATGGTTTACCGAGACTGCTCAAAGTCTCAAGGCACAACATGCCAAGTATACCCATATCCATCTCGATATGGCATTCATTCACATACCATTGCCGGAGTTCGCTATGCAGGGTAACCTTGTCGCTGGCGGCGAGTTCCGAGAACCAAGCACTGCACCGGGCTTCAACTCTGGCTTCTACAAAGCACTGAAAGAGCAAGGCGTTGTCTCCGTGGGCTGCGGCCATGACCATGTCAACGATTACTGTGCCCTCACTCCTCAATCTGGAGATGCTGCCAAGAGTGAAAACGTCGGTCCTTGGATGTGTTACGCAGGTGGCAGTGGTTTTGGCGGCTATGCTGGCTATGGCGGCTTCCATCGCCGGGTCCGAGTCTGGGATATCGACATGAATTCGGGAAGAATAGTGACCTGGAAGCGGGTCGAATGCTGTGGCGACGACCTCAAGAAACGTGTTGGCGAATTGCTCATCGTTGATGGAGGTCGCGTTGTTGTCCCACCGGAGTCCAATTGATTGAGCTACATACCACGGCTTCCGTCGTTGGTTGCAGACATCGCCCAATCCTTTTTGGAGGACTCTGACGAACATAAAGAGCTACTGTATAGTTCACAGCGCCAGGATGCAATCCTTTGAACCTCTCGGTCGCATGTCGCCGGATTCCTTCTCACACCTTCTGATGACAGCGGCCGCCGAGACTGGAGTATGGGGACATACCGGATCAACCCCGTCAAATGGGGTTCTCATGACCAACTTTTGTGTTATTATGTGTAATGAATGTCTGGTTCGATTGCGGGTAGTGCTGGGGAAGCACTAGTTCTTTTTATCCGGGCAACGGGGCGGATGTTCATGAGCAAGCAGTATATGCCGAGTTGTATATACGTAGATCACAGCTTCGAAGGGTATGTCCATACATTATGATCGATCAGTTCAAAGGTCGAACTTGCTCTGTGGTGATGAAGTTCAGAGATGCTTTTACAGCACGCGATAGACAGCACGTGTGTGCGGATCTGGGCAGCGTCAAATGTGGGAACCCCACAACTTACAAGCAACACCCACACGAAAACCAAGCCTCCGGAGAAGGGCCACGGAAAAATACGTGGATATTTCGTGGATAAATGTTAGCCTCGGGGTATCTCGACAGCATCTCGTCAAAAACGGGCCTTCTTCGCGAAGGCAAGCAGTCGACGAAGGGCATAAATGGTCGTGTGCCCCCAGACCTGGACATTTGGCCCCGAGGCCCCATCCAACCTCTACAAAATGGAAGCCTGTGAACCCATCGACAACCACAGACATTTGCCTCTACTGGACAATTGTGGATCTAGCAGCACAAGACGAAAGGACTGTCTAGGATGAGCCGAGTCGCAGGCGAAATCCACCAAGTCAGCACACCGCGGTTCTCCATCAGCCCATATTCGATGCCCGGATTGGACAAGGGCACCGAGGGGCACCATCCTGCTGAATCACAGCTTCGCGATCTCAACTTGTTGGGCGACCAACAGCGGCGATGGAGATCCGTTTGCTGACGCTTTCTGGCGGCTTAGGGCCTGGTGCCCTCACGACGGACCCTCCTTATTTTCGGATCCCTTCACCAACGGGTCAACAACAATTGTCTCGGACCGATTCACGACTTGGCAGAGCGAGATTTGATATTAACGAGTTCGTGGCTTCAGCTTTCAGCCCTTCACGAACACCTTTCCGGGAATACCGATCATGGAATCGCAGCGCATGTTTTCTGTCACACAAGTGCGTCGCTCGAATTGTCCCAGAAGAAGGATTTTTTTGTTCTGCTTCTTTGCAGCTTCGATGCGTCACGGACCCTTGAAACGCAACGGTCGGAGAACCATCTTATGTCTGTGATTGGTGTGAAGGCTTTGCACTTCAGGCGCACGGTCGTCTTATTCAAACATACGCCATCATCGGATCCGGCAGTGTGAACCTTGCATGTCAACGTTCAGTGCGTGCATGCGTTGTACACGCTACGAGCGGAGTTTGATCATGCGTAGGTCCTCGCGCTCGCCAACGCTTCCACGCGATATGATGCCTCAAGTATATATCACCCCAGATCGGTTGTAGGTCGTATTGAACATGGGCAATGCCTGAGTCGGTAAGTTGTTTCGTAGTTCCGCGATCAGATTTCAAGGATCTATTTTCTCTATTCGATGCTAAGATTCCGACGGCGTTGACGCTACTCGCGGCAAATAACGGTTCCCGCTTGACCACTTTTTGCGTCAACTCAACGCCGCCGATGTGCAATCCATGCTTGTCGTTGGATATTATTGACTCTTCTCTTGTCTAAACGTTTCGTTTTCTCTTCTAATTTTTCTTTACCTATTCTCACTCAGCCTCCCGCCCTAAGTATTTCCACTGCCTCGTCACCGATAAACGGGCCTACTTTTCCCCTCCATCACATCTGATATCTGGCAAGGTATTTTGATGCCATTGATGATGCCTGACTCGACTGGACCCGCCACATCTACCGTCAAGCGCGCATGCGATTGTTGTCACAAGAGAAAGGTCAAATGCATTGGTGATGGTACTCGACCTTGCAAGAACTGCACTGCAGCTGGCCTGACATGCACCTACAACGCCATCCCCCAGAAGAAGGGCCCCAAGGGAAGCAGAGCAAAGGTCATCTCTGAGCTTCGCGAAACACAAAGGCAGTCGCAACTGGCAGCACGCGCAAGACATGGACTTGGCTTCGAGGCATCACAATATGCCAACGCCTTCTCAAGGACCCCGGATCTACTGTCCATGGAGCTCATCACGTCATGCGTCGACTACTTTTTCGCAAACATGTACCCGACACAGCCAATCCTGCACCGCCAAAAGGTCGGCGAGACAATCGGAAAGATGGAGAACTCAGTAGAGGCCTACTGTCTGGTCGTATCGCTCTGCTCATACATGCTCATCCAACCGAATACTAAGCTCCCAGCTGGCATTGTACCGGACGCTGAAGCACCAAATGCCCATCTCAACTTGGGTATGACATTGCTGGATGAGGCGATCCGTGTCCGAAAAGGATACGACTACATCGAGAGCCCCGGCATCTGGTCAGTCATCACATCGTTCTTCTTCTTTGGCGCACATTTCTGCCTCGACAAGCACAACACTGCGTGGTTCCACCTTCGCGAAGCGACAACGTTAGCGCAGATCATGGGTATGCAAGACGAGAACCACTACGCTCAAGGCGACCTCATCGAGACGTCTCGACGCCGACGACTGTACTGGCTCTTGTTCATTACTGAGAGGTAAGTCACATCAAGAAAAAGGCCTGAAGCACGACTAACGTTGTTTCGCAGAGCATATGCCATCCAGCGTCACCGTCCCCTGACCCTCCACGCCACCATCAACCTCCCCACCCTCAACGACGACCCCGCAGAAACAGTCGAGCTCAGTGGATTCATTCACCTCGTTACCCTCTTCAAACCCTTCGACGATACCTTTGTTGGACTTTGGAACAAGGCTCGCGTCGGCTGCTCAACCGAGTGGCTGGCAAGACTTCAGAACCAGCTTGCAGAAGCACTTCCGGCCTATTTGCACAGCACCGAGAGCCAGGCAGTCGACTTGAGAACATCGCAACAGTGGCTCCGAACAATGGTGTGGCAACTTTCCATCAGCCATGGCTACCTGTCCTCGGCTGCAGCAGACAGCACCATGAGCTTCAAATACCCCATTGAAATCTCCAGAGATCTGATCGCTGCAACCAGTGGTTTCTCACAGGCTGCTATGGAGGTTCACGGCATTGGACTTGTCGAGAAGCTCTTCGACGTCGCATGCACATTGACCGACGTCATGTCGTGCGTGCCCTTCGAGCAACACACTTTTGAGTACGGTCCCCGCGACTACCTCAACCAATTCCTCTCCCTCATTTCGACTCTCCGCGGTGGCCAACAACGATACCTCCCCCTGCTTCTCTCTAAGATCAACGACACCCTTCCTCAAATGCCCACACCAGGTTTCAGCATGGTCTCCATGCCCAGCGGTCGCAGCAGAATCGACGAAATCTACGACAGCAGCAACCCTGCCAGCGGTGACTCGACACCTTTCGGAGGCAGCCCACCCCCTCAGCCCGTTGGCCCTCAACTCTTCCAATCTGCCTATCAGGACGACTTCAAGCTTCCCGGACCCACGAGTAATGGCTTCCCAATGATGACATCGGCGCCTACGTACAACGGTATCCAGACACCAGCGCAACTTCAAGCCGCGTATCAGAACTCGCGCAATGCGTATTCCGGCCTAGGAGGTCAGTCTGGCTTTGACCACAATCCTTGAGCTTTCGAGATGTCGCATCGAAGCATTGAGAAACGGTGGAACGACCACCTCCTGAAGATCATAAGCTTAGTCTCATAGCGGCGCGCACGCTCATCTCCTTTACGACTCGTACAGACTGTCTCAACAACATACGACGGCCTGGAGAAATTCTCAGCTAGGGCTGAGGTTCGAGAGCTGTCTTGACTCGAGCGCCCGGTGAGAAAGCCGGTGTCTCAGGCACAAACCAAGCCTGACTCGTTGACGATCATGAGCTTCGAAACCTTTCGACGAAGCACAACTTGCATTTTTCTTTATCTCTCGAAACGATTTGCATTATAGACTTGGGGAATTATAGACGGACAACATAGACTTGGGATCACACATGGCGTTTTGAAAGACTCATCAAGAAAACAAAAAGATTGGTTTTCTGCTGCGAAATGATACCCAATTACAAACAACTTGTATATATTATATAGACTTTGACATATCTCTGCTCATGAACAGAATTTCTTCTTTCCTCTTCTTTCCAAACATTAGATTCTCTCCTTCTTCGCATTGGCAAGTAAAGCATTTCGTATATATGTCGTAAAATCAAAGTTTCGACTTGGAGTCTTCGGTTCCTGACCTTTGCAAGATCCATGCAGAGACATGGTTGGCGAAGTCGAGCTTGTCATCACCAGGTTCGGCATGCACTGTAAGAAGATAAATCAGCAACTCTACTTGTTAGAGCAAGAAAGAGGGAGAGGAACTCACTGTTATGATACCAACCGTCGTAGCTCTTGAGCTCTTTATCACTCAACCCACTGCAGCGATCGACATAAGCCTTGGTAGCTTCATAAGCATTCACATGATCGCCGGTTCCATGCAGCACTAGTAGTCTAGTCTTTCCACCTTCACCTGCACTTTCCTTTGGCAGTACTTTGAAGGTTTCGAGTTGTATACCTCTATCCAGCATTCCTGCTAGACCCTCCAAAGTACCAGTGTCATGACACAATTCATCTTGCACCCACAGTTGGTTCTGCTCAGGGTCTCTGCTCAGCCATTTAGGATCTAATTTGTTGACGAGTTGGAATTTGGGGAGCAGGCGTCCTGCGAGGCGGCCGGCGTAGACGGTAGCTTTGAAGGGGCGGGTATCGGGGTGTAGAGCGATGAGGGGTGCGCTGGAGATGAAGCCGCGGATTTGGGATAGTATGTCCGAGGGTCCGGTGGAGGCGTAGTAGAGGATCTCGGCGCCGCCCATGCTGTGGCCCATGAGGAAGAGAGGGACGGGGGAAGGGAGGAGGGTGCGTAGCATGCTGGTTATGTCGGCGATGACACGCGTGGTGGGACCTGTGAGACCGCGCTCATGCTTGCTGTGGACGGAGCGACCCCATCCTCTATAGAGTTGTGTTAGCAGAGGGTTTTAGAGGAGAGTAAGGATGTACGATAGGGATATACCGTTGATCAAAGGCATAAACATCAACACCCTGGTTGGCAAGGTGGTCAAAGAAGACGGGATAGTTGTTGCAGTGGTCACTGAAGCCATGCACAAACAGCATGCGTGCCTTGGCTGCATCCCCCGACACCTTCCAAGTTTTGGTGTACAACTCGACGCCGTCGTCCATCTTGTGTGTACCCTCGAATGTCGTGTATGCCATGGTCCTTGTGTAAGAATATCGATATGCAGAAATAATGAATGGCGATTTGGGGAATCCACCTCTTCTTTGAAGCCTCATAAGCCCTTGCATTTTGTGAGTCGTTGCGTGCTGCCTGCTTATTTGCTGACTGACGTAGCTTGATAGCCGGAGCTCCTCGGCTTCTTTTTTTATTTGCTGCAACTTGCTCTATCGAGTATCACATGCTTTTCTTTGTCGATTCTTGTCTTACCGCTGACTGTATGCTGTCGTATCTACAATTCTTACAAGTAAGCTGCTGCAACATCGCTGTCGAGTCTGTCGAGTCTGTCGAGTCTGTCGTGTCGTGTCGTGTCGAGTTCGAGTTTCTTGTTTGTCAGCACCCTAACCCTGTCTCTGACCTTCTCCATCCCCTACGCACTTCACAAATGTCTAGTGGATGGATTGAAGCAAGAAGTATATGGACAGATATATGCTCTACTCGAGAGGCTCAGTGACTAGGTGTTAGCATGTTAGGTTGACGTAAAATATGGATCAACCAGAATTTGCTGAATCTACCTTGATTTCATTATGTAGAACAGCACGCATCCTCGTCAGAAAACCCACCAAGCCAGACCCTTGAGTTCTACAAAATATTCTACATACATGACTGTTGTCAGACCCATGTTCCCTCGACACGTTTGACACAGATTGGCAAGCAACTCGATCGCTGTCTTGACCATTCGAGGCTCTTGTCGAGTATTCAGGGTTTCGGAAGCAGTATCCGACAGGACCCTTCTGACGAACCTCGGTACCCCACACAACAACGGCTCCTACGAAAAGTTGCCTAGGCACTCCGTAAAGACAACCGGAGTTCCATAATCGCGACTCTCTCTTCCTCGAATAGCACTTCGTCCTGATAGCCCAAACAAACTTCAAGATAACAGCGCAGGAAGATCAACAATGTCTCAAGTCGAGCAGGAAGTCACACTGGAGACCAGAGGCCACATCGCCATCATCTCCCTCAACCTGCCAAAGAAGCTGAATGCACTCAATGGAGACCACTACTTCCGCCTTGCCAAACTGATGCAAGAAGTTGCCGCTATGGACAACATCTACATCACCATTTTGACAGGCAAAGGCCGTTACTTCTCCGCGTACGTTCTTCCATTCCACCCCTTTCCTTAACTATGCTAATTCAGACCAAACAGCGGCGCCGACGTCTCAATCTCAAAAGCACCGCCAAAAGACATCGATATCCAACGTCACTACCTTCAAGGCTTCGTGGCTCAAAATCTGCACATCACACATGCCTTCTACACTCACCCAAAGATTCTGATTGCCGCTTTGAACGGCCCTGCTGTGGGCCTCTCTGCCGCTCTGACTGGATTTGCTGATTTCGTTTACGCTGCTCCTCACACGTTTATCCTGACTCCATTCAGCAGTCTGGGTTTGGTGGCAGAGGGTGGTTCCAGCAGGGCTTTTGTGTCTAGATTGGGCATTTCAAAGGCAAACGAGGCATTGATTATGAGTAAGAGATTGACGTGTGAGGAGTTGGTTGCTGCGGGTTATGTGAACGGAGTCATGGATGTCAAGCCTGGCGAGAGTGACAAGTTCTTGGAATTGGTGCTGCAGGAGGTTGATGATAGACTTGGCAAGCATTTGATACCCGAGAGTCTCTTGGGTATCAAGAAGTTGATCAGAAGACCTGAGAGAGAGCTTTTGGATGCTCAGGGTGTTGCTGAGGTCTTTGGTGGGTTGGATCGATTCGTCAGCGGTGTACCGCAAGAGCAGTTTAGAAAGATTGCCTCTGGTGAGAAGAAGCACAAGCTGTAGATTCGCTTGATGCATGGTTACGTTCACATCGACCACATAATGAAATTTGGAAAGAACATTCATTGAATAAACAAGCAGAAAATATTAATATCTGTGCCCAGGAGGACTAACTTAGGGGTATCGATAAAACAGACAACGCAATTGTTAACAGCTCATCGCCTCTGCTTGTCGTTCCAGCCAATGAAAAGACCAACATCTTTGATGACTGCAGCAGGAACTCCCATCTTCTGGGCCCACATTGGAAGATTGCCCTTTGCATCGGAAGCGGTGGCCATCTGCCACTTCACGTTGATGTTCTCAATCATAGTACAACGCTCGACGCTGACATACTGACCGAGGGTGACAGGCTTCCTCTTCTCGGCAGTGTCACCTGCAGTCTTGTTCTTGTGCGTCGAGTACATTGCCGTGTCCAGCTTGGTAATGTCAACTGGAATCTGAACGACCAGGAAAGATGGGTCTTTGGATCCAGCTGAGCGAGCCGTGACGACAAGAACCGGGAAAGCGCGGTTGTCCAGAGGAGGCGGGATGTGATGGCTCATCTCGAAGACTTTGGAGACTCGATTTAGCTACGAGCAGCATACGTGAAGGTGACCAATACTTACTGTTCAAGCCAACCTTCTCCCAGTTGCCGACTTTAGCCTGCTTCTCAGCCAACTTGGAATCCCAAGACAAGACCTTGTGTGCGTCGAAGACATCCGGAGTATACTGTGATTCGTGCAGACTGTGGTCGTCAAGCAGACCAGCTTCAAATTCATCCCAAGTGGCAGTGCCAGCTTCCTTTTTGTTCTCGTGAAGACTTGTACGCGCAAACCACGCCTCATCGTGCGAATTGGCACCCAGAAGATGAGCAGGAATCTCATGAGCCAGAAGTTGGACAGTAGCCTTTGCTGGCGGAGATGTTTTTGATCGATCTTTGATGGAAAAGTTTTGCGGGAGGTAGTCGGTCATGAAAGTCGAGGCTTCGGTCAAGACATTGGTGATGAAGGTCTCTAGGTCTGGCAATGCTGACGCGGCGACCTGCAATGCTGCCAGGTCCGGATGGGCGGGTAGCTGTGATGGGTTCAGTGGGCGAAGACGCACCAGCTGGCCGTGGGATTGACTGCCAGTACTCATGTTTATCGGTGTATTGCGATGCTCAGTAGATTATGAATAGGTTGATGCGAATGATTGTGTTGTGTTCTCGAACGGTTTTGGGTAGAAGCTCAAATGGTGGAAAGTCAATCGTCAAAACACAAAACACGTCATCAATCTCTCCGTGACCATCTTTGCATCATTCTTTCCCCTTTCAAGTTTCTCATTTTGACCTGTCTGATACATTCTTCGCAAGAAAGTCTTCTTGACACATGACAGCATTATTTGGAAAATGCATGCCCCTCATGTTTGAGCCCTCTAAACCCTGACACAAATCATCCTTGGCTAAGTGGGGCGGAACGAGTTCCGTGCCAGTCGCTTCGCCCAAACGAGCTATACCGCTCGCAAACCACGACGCGTCGTCGGTCGTATTCACCCAGATTGCTTCTTGACTTGCCGCCGTTGCGCCTATCTCCTTGATGGCAGCAACTACACACGGCAGTTGCAGCATGCCGATGGGGTCCGGTGACTAAATATCGACGTCTTCGCTCTTGAAGAAATCTGTAAGTTCTTTTCCATTGTGACCTCCATCCCGCAACACCGCCGACAATGTTGCTCGCATTGAAGAACCTCTTGAGGTATCTGCGCCTCAAGGCGCTTGTCAGCTTTGCCCGCCTCCATGTGTGGTGGAGTGGCATGATACCAAAGGCTTCACCAGACTCCGTCCTGCAAATTCCTTCAAGGTCCGGTCGCAACATCAAAGCCCACGTCTACAAATCCACTTCTTACACTCCTGGCGTCCCGAACTCACTCCTGATCAACTTCCACGGAAGCGGTTTCGTCTTCCCTCTCCACGGTTCCGACGAATTCTTCTGTCGCCAAGTCTGCTCTTCGACTCCTTACTCGGTCCTGGACATTCAATACAGCCTTGCGCCAGAGTATCCCTGGCCAGCCTGCCACAATGACGCTGAAGACGTCGTAAACTGGGTTCTCGGACAACCGGATACTTACTCGACTTCTCAAATCGCCATCTCTGGTTTCAGCGCTGGCGCAAACATGGCTTGTGTTGCAGCTGCTTCGACTTTCCCCAAGGACACATTCAATGCTCTGTTGGCCTTCTACCCACCTACTGATCTCTCCATGACACCGGAATCGAAGTCACCGCCCGAAGACGACGGCAGAGACAATGACATGACTGCGAAGATGGCTCGCTTGTTCGATGCCTCGTACCTGCGTCTGGATCCCGACAAGGCAGATCCTCGTGTCTCGCCTGCCCTGGGACCTGTGGAAAACTACCCCCAGAACTCGTTGTTCATCACTTGTGGACGTGACAGTCTCTGTCTCGAGACCGAACGCCTAGCCAGGCGCGTCGAGGGGGAACACGGAGAGAGTGTCGTGCTCAGACGGATGGACAACTGTGGTCATGCGTGGGACAAGAGAGTGAAACCTGGTTCACATCAAGAGAAGAAGCGTGACGAGGCGTACAGTTTGGCAATTGATATGTTGATGAGAACGAAGCAGCAATAGAGCTCTGGTCATGGGCCTAGGAGGTGGAAGCAGGAGTTTTTGCACAACAGAGGTACTTGAAGGTTTGTATTTATCTTGCACAATTTGCAGTCTCGCTATGTTTCTTCTTCTCCACTCCGTGAGTGAACGACAAGAAAACCTAATTACGGCGCAAGGCCAAATCTGAAGAGACTGTACAGTGCGTCCAGAGAATAGAGGAAAACACATTAAAGGAAAAACAAGAGAAAGGGGTATCTTTTCAAAGCGCGCCGGCCTCATGCAGTGTATGCATCCATCATTAACTCGTAGAGAAACGAACACCAAAGCAAGGGATCCACCAGAAGATCAAAACAACAAAACAAACCGCATTGACAGGTGAAAGAAAAGCAACAAACGCGCCGATGCCATGCAAGTTGCGCGACGAAACAAGAAAGGAAGGCATATGAACCCTGACTGACTGTGCCAGGTACTGTGGGCGAGTGTGTGATGTCTGCGTCGTCAACATGCAATATCGACATGATCAAGGAATAACCGTGTTGGCGCCGGACTCGCTCTTCATGGCACCAATCTGGCTCTCCCATCTGTCAATCTTGTCGACAAAGTCCTGGTTCAGAGACATGGCGGTGCATGCGTCGAGAAGAGCCATGGCATCGTGATAGCGAGCACGATCACCAGGTCTGGAGATATCCTTATTGCGGTTGTAGAAGTGGAACAGAGCGCGGCGCTTGCCATAAGCATCCAAGGACCAGTAACCCGGCATGACGACGTCGGCTTTGGCATTGACGAGCTCGAGAGGAGCCACACGCTGCTTGCGATAGAAAGTGAGTGCTGAGCGAAGACTCTGGAAGGCCTCCTTGATGTCATCGCGAATCTGCTTCTCCTTGCGGGTGAAGTGGTCGTTGCCCTGGACAGCAGGGGTACTTCTAGTACGGCGGTGCTGCTGGGTGTTTGGGTTGAGAGCGTTTGAGGCGTGGGCCGACATGAGATCGTTGAGGGCCGAGCATTGAGAATTCAGTTCGTTGATGCGGCGGACGAAGCGGTCCATCTTGAGGTCAATCTCACGCAGATCGTAGCGCAAGCTCTTAGCTGCGCGGTCTGCATGGTAGACATACCACTGAGAGATGTCGTCCTCGGAAACAGTGTCGTGGTCGACTGAGTCGGCTGCAGATGAAGTAGTAGGGGCCATGTTGGATGTTGCATGGTTGAAGGAGGAAGGACTGGTGTTGGGGAGTCCGATCGAGTTTCTGTTCACTGGAACCATGGATGTGTTGTGGTTGACAGGGGTGCTACCATTCAGGGCGGAAGTAGTGACGACTGCATCGGCATCGTCCTGGGATGAGATGGAAAGGTCCATGATAGCGTCAACAGGAGCACTGATAGTGGTCGTTGTCGAAGTGCTGTGATCTTTGATGATAATCTTGGGGACCTTTGGTTGTTCGTAGTGGTATCTGACTTCGCTAGGCGTGGGTGGCAGTTGGGACCAGTCGGAGACTTCGACGGTTGGTGTGTCAGGTGGTGTAGGGGGCATGAACTCCGAGCTAGACTCGGGAGCGGTGTCGTCTGGTGTGGGCGGTTGAACGATTGGTGTAGTCGGAACCTTTAGAGCTGGCTCACTGACGGGACGTGGCAGACGCGAGTACGAATGACTGCGCAGGGTCGAGGATATCTCACTCAAGAAATCAGAGTTCTTCTTGATGGCTTTGCCGTGATTATCCAGGATGCCAGCCAGGCGCTTGACGAAGCTGCGTCGGTTTGTTTAGTCGTGTACGGACGCACTCATGTTTATCGAAACTCACCCTGCGTGAAACTCATCTCGAGGACCCGGGGTGCTGCTGGCGCGGCGATGTTGTTGTTGATTCTTGGATGCGCCGAGTCCATCGCCACGGCCGGCCGATCGAGAGCGCGACGACATTGTGATCAATCACACTTTCAGACGCTCTGTTATTTCCGGGGTCGCTTCGACCGTGCCTTCCGAACCTGCGGAGGATGTGAGCGTTATGTGTCAAGGAAACGACTATCCGCAACGGCGCAAGCTGGCAGTGCGCGGCGGTGTGGGCGTGCAAACGACGAGAGAAAACAAAGGCGACGTCAACCGTGTAGATATGTGTGAGACGGGAAGGCCGCGCTTGCAGCACGGCGTCAATCGCCTTGTGCCTCGTTAATTGCTCCATCAATTGATTTGCTGCCTCTTTTACCGATGCGATGGTCTCGACGCGCCATGGCCCCCTGCTGCCCAACCCTCGACCTCCTGTCAATCCCGTTCGGCCACTCCCGAACCATTGTTCGATCTTCTGGAGATATGCAGCCAAGTCATGGGTAGCTACTCGAGTAGAGAAGAGGTATCATTTCCATCATGCGCCGTCCTTTTTCTATGTTACAATTCAAAGCATGGCTGGCCGTTGAAGAAATTACCATAAACAATCCCAAACATCATGCACCCCCCATCCGACTGCCCCAGCAGCCGGATCTAGCTAATTAAGAAATCGCTCTCCGCCTTGCCACTCAGGCGGCTACTATCGCATAAACTCTTACATCATGGCATTCAAATCATTTACAGCATCTTGTTGAAAGCAGGGATAAGAGTCTGAGCCAGCCAGAAACTGAAGACGAGCTTGGGACCAGTCATCAAGAGCTTGGGAGTAAGACCCTTGAAGAACGAAGACATGCCCTCGTGCTTGGCCATGTTGGAGATGATGCGGAATCCTGACTCCTTGGCCTCGAAGTTGCGGTTCTGGATGCGGGTCTTGACGACATCGAGAGGAGCCGAGACGATGAGCGAAGCAGAGGCACCGGCGATGGATGCGACAAAGTTCTGGAACCAGGTGGCGCTGTTGTAGTCGGAGAGCTTGAACCAGTATTCTTTGGCAGCGGCACTACCACCGAAGAGCTGTATCGTGGGTCAGTAACTCAGTGTACCAAAGACAAATCGAGTATACGCACAGCGAATGAACCAGGAGCGTTACGGGCGGCAGTCCAGCCCCAACCTCTGTAGAGACCGAAGCCCTCGTCGGCGATAATCTTGAAGAGACCGCGACCGCGGAAAGCCTCGGGGTTTGTTTGACGCTTGATCTTGAGGACGTCGAGAGGGAGAATGACAATCTCACCAATACCGATCAAACTGGTGTGTGTTAGCGATGCGCCTCGGTAGGTCACAGCTTGTGTCGAGTCTTACCTGCCAGCAGTGGCGTGCATGATAGCCTTGCCGTTGCCCTTGCCGAAGGTCGAGTCAAAGAGGTCGCCGTGGTTCTTGGCCAGGTAATCGCGCATGAAGGGCTGACCACCGTACTTGTAAACACGCTGCATGACCTTGTAGGCGGCGGCATAGCCGAGACCGGGGAAGAGGGAGAAGAAGCGGGTGCCGACGGGAGCAGTGGCCTTGTCCTTGAAGATGACCGAGTTGAACTGGGTCATGCCGACAATCTTGCCCTGGTTACTCATGAGGCGTTTGGCGATCGTGTCGACGGGGTGGAACACGGCGAGCTCGGCGATACCAGCGGAACCTGCTTCGAGTCAACGATATGTTCATTCTTGTTCCGCCCGAGAGTTTGCGCACCAGCACCGAGGATTCTAGCAGTCGTCGACTCCTTCTTGTAGTCCTTGGACGCATCCTTGGGGGAGGGAATGTTGACCATTGTGACGTGTGTGAGCGAGTGAAGAAACTCGGAAAAGAATGGACAGAGGATGAACGGGGTCGAACAAGGAGAACCAACAAGTGCGAGCGAGAGAACGACCAAGCAGGAGGGAAAAGGCACGCGATATGGATTATGCTGAGTTGCTCATCCACAACGCCGACCTCGTTGGACTTTTTTGGGCCGTGCTTTGACCTTCTCCGGTCCACCTCCGCATCAAAGCGGCTGATTGATAGACCGAATTTATGGCGAATAGATTATTAGACGCATGTAGTATATTTTCGATCAAGATTGCACACCAAGCACATACGGCCACAGTCAGCTGAAAACTGGGCATCCCGTCCGCTCTGCCATACATAAGCAGTTGAACGGCAGATTAGTACTACGGTGGGTGACC